>CM034360.1:127379371-127632278 GCA_019925275.1 Mytilus edulis | reverse complement strand
TAAACAGAATCAATCAAAGATCTGAAATTAAAAAATATAATTAGTTCTTAAAAAATAAGGTGTCCATATCATAAAGGAAAATGTCTCGGAATAAAAAAAGTTACTAATTTAACAGTAACTAGTCTTTTTTACTTAAATGTACTTAAGTGTATTTTCCTTTCTATATTGCAGCAAATTTTCACAGGACGCATAGACCGACGAAAGCTCGTTAATGTATGTAAAGACTTGCAAATTGTCTCTAAAACCTTTACATGTAAATTGATGACGTCATGTGTTATAACTGTTATTGACCAATCAAATCGGTATATGTTAGTAATACTTTTAAATTCAATGACTTGTTAATCTAAACTTATGACGTCGTTCGGGTCAAATTGGGTCACAAAAGCTAAGCAGTATAACTAAAAAGTAAAATAACAAAAATACGAACTCCGCGGAAAATTCTTTACGGAAAGTCCCTCGTCAAATAGAAAAATAAAAAACTCAAACACGAATGGATAACAACTGCCATATTCCTAACTTGGTACAAGCATTTGCTTATGTTTAAAATGGTAGATTAAACCTCGTTTTATATCTACAAAAATGTAGTTAAACCTCTCACTTGTAATTCCATTATATTGACAACTAACATACATCAACTTGATTGTTCAATAACTATCACATATTTTTGAAAGTCTTCAATATTTTTTTTTACTTTTTCCATATATATATATATATATATATGCCCATCTCGTGGTCCAGCTATTGGTTAAAAAAAAAGCCTCCTTCTCAACATTTGTTAATTATTTTTTATTGTATCATTTGAGTCATAATAATATCGAAGGCACTGACCACTGTGCTCATGACACTAATAGTCCCGCGACAGCAGTACCTCAACTTATAATAGGATCCAGCCAATAGATGAATTAAGACGAATAAAGGTTGTAAATTTGAGAGCCTTGATGAGGAGTAATTCATTTACTGTATTCTTTAGTTTTTAGATAATATTTCTTTAACTTTATTCCATTTTCATATATATTCTCTACTTTTTGGTCTACGATTCTCCTTTCCGTAAACCAAATCCTGGCCCTCGGATATTCAAAGTTAGTGCTATATCTCGGACGATATACCTGATTCACATCACATGTTCATTTACGGATCTTAGTTCATTTCTTTTAAAAACAAATTTAGCATTGCGGGTATAATTCTTTTCTTGAACTTATGTTAAATAATGTTTTAAAGTTGTTGTACACTTTTTATACGGAAAAAGAATACACAATTTATAATTATTCAAAGATCTATTTATATTGCAGCAAAATATTGTTTTTCATATTCATATTCATAATATAAAACATAAATGGTGGTGCCCCGCTAGGTTCTGAAATATGTCTCTAATTATTTTAATTAAAATTCATTATTCCCCTCATTGTACCGTTAACAATTCCAAATGATTTGTGGATAGAATTATTGCAGATTAAAGTTAATTTTTCGTTAACTTCCGACTGTTTTAATTTGCGAACGATCCAATTTGTGTCTGTGATTTACCTCCGCGAGATTGTAGCAATTTATACAAATCATTTTGCATTTCATCCTAAAAACATATCATGGCGTAATTGCCTGCCGACATATAGTATTCTAAAATGTATATCTTGAGGTGCCCTTTGATTATGTAAATGTTCTGATTGTTTTTAAGTTAGCAATGAGATTGTCGATTGTTCTTTTAAACAGTTTCTTAAGATTTCTTTCTATGATATATTATACTTTATATTTGCTTTTGCTGATATATCCCCGCAGAAAAGTCGTAAAGGTATCGTCAACATATAGCTAACTATTTCATTCATGTCGGAGATAGCTGCAGCAGGGAGTGAGCTTTATTTTTGTTTTAAAGGCTTAATAGTTTACTGTTACTTCGAGAGGACGAATCGCAAGAAAACCGCTATTTGTAAGTTATTGGCTTTGTCAACTGGTGTAGTGATTTTATGTCACGAATTAACCTTTTGGTATTGATACATTATTTTTACAAATATTTAGACGTGTTTTTAATTATAGATTAGAAATGATATTGTGTATACATTTATGAGATAAAATTAACAAATAAAAAAAAAAAAAACCTATTAAAAGCCAAGTAGCAGCGCTTTTAGTATTGTTCTCAATCTCAATCTGACATTGTGCTCTTAAACGGTGACACAAAAACGCTTCACTTGACTATATGTTCAAAAGGGTCCTTAGCACATGTAAGATTAGGATGAATATAATTGATTGATTGGTGATTACTTTACGCCACATCAGCACAAAAAGGCTATATCATGACGAGGGATGAATATACAAGAAGATCGCCATGTCAAAATACAATTAGAATAATAGCAAGCTACCTTTTTTATAACATAGCATTTCGTCCCGAAAAACATTTGTGCATGACTTGTCCTGGGTTTTATTTGGAAGATGAAAGCTTCTTTTGTTAATCACAGCACAGTTTTGACCCGTTCCTCCGTTCGGCTGGTTAAGTCTTAGATCTGCATCAACCCAAAAAGTTGACCAAAAATCATTGTTTGCTATGCTTGATCCGTCTAAATGGGTCCATGTGTCTTCTATAGCCACGTCCATCACACCAATAAATGTTTCCCCTCTTTAAAAGCAATAATACATACAGTAATTTGATTACACGCGTGTTACTGTATAAATAGTCTTCGATGTGTAAAGATGCTTATGAGACCATATACAATAGGCATTGCAGCTCAAGTCATTATGTTTTATTCTTGTCAGCTCAGATCCAAATAATAAAATTAAAACAAAATACCAATAGAAATCCACATGTATGTGACACATTTACCGCTTTACTTTAAATTAAGTTTTTATATGTATCATGCTATCAAATGCTATAAATATAACATTGATAAGGAATGATTGCCAACGAGAATACTAAATCAAATAATGTAGGTTAAAGCAGTTACAGGTTACTGTACAGTCTTTGTGTATATTGCATGTATATTTAACATTGCCATTAAAGTGCGAGGTTTGGCATGCCACAAAACCAGGTTCAACCCACCATTTTTTCCTTTAAAAATGTTTTGTAGCAAGTCAGGAATATGGCCATTGTTATATTATTGTTCGTTTCTGTGTGTGTTACATGTTAACGTTGGGTCGTTTGTTTTCTCTTATTTTTGAGTGCAATTTCACATTGCGATAAGACGTGTCACGGTACTTGTCTATCCCAAATTCATGTATTTGGTTTTGATGTTATATTTGTTATTCTCGTGGGATTTTGTCTGATGATTGGTCCGTTTCTGTGTGTGTTATATTTTAGTGTTGTGTCGTTGTTCCCCTCTTATATTTAATGCGTTTCCCTCGGTTTTAGTTTGTTACCCCGATTTTGTTCTTTGTCCATGGATTTAAGAGTTTTGAACAGCGGTATACTACTGTTTCCTTTATGCATAATAAGCTTTACAAGGACCCGACACAACAACATGTAAAACAACTGAAAAGTAAAGCCAACAAAAGAATAAAATAAAACAAATATGAAATAGGCTGCAATCAACGACAACCACTAGATTACATCATTGACAACGAACGATGGCTAAATTGGTCCAATGTAAGAAAAAGTGAGTATACGTCAGTACGATAGCAACCCAACAACACGAAACGTGAATAACACGTCCTTAACCCCTGTTTTTTTTTATTTTTTACCTCATTTGTATTTGTAGGAAACAACAGCGATAACAAATAAAACATACGCGCCACTTGGTCTTAAACTTTCCACAAAATTGTACTGCTCTATGTCTATGTATGGCGCCAATCCATGACCGTCTTCAGCACAAAACATGTTTGCTTCAAAGGCATTAATCAAATTCGATGACCTTTTGTACCAATAACAGTGATGCCTGTAAATGCCATCCAGCAGTGAATACCATTCTAAACAATTAGCAGCAAAGCACGAATATCCTATTATGACAAAAGAAAAAAATATTTGAATGAAAACAAACTCTCTAGTTTTACTACCGTAACTTTTTGTTGTCCTGTGCTTGATTACAGACACTTCGAATGAACTTTCAAAATATTTGACGCGCTTTGTCTGAAAATGTCAACAATCAGATGTTTGCGGTTTTTTTTAAGGATGTTTCGCTCCTCCTGTTTTGGATTTTTGTCATATATTAGAAATCCTCAGCTGGGATTATCCATAATTTTCCTCCAATTTTTCAATTGTTTATATCTCGAATAGAAAGTCACGTACCCTTCATGTTTCTAAAATGAACGTTTATTCCGTTATTTATGGCCTTTTGGCTGATATTGGTATCTCGGGATGATACGGCATATGATACGGATTTTGCGATGTATTATTCTCTTTTTATACACAATCAATTAAACATGGATATTTTGAAACAGAGTAGCGAACATCCTTAAAAGAGGGACGAAAGATATCAGAGGGAAAGTCAATCTCATAAATCGAAAATAAACTGACAACGTCATGGCTAAAGATGAAAAGGACAAACAGACAATTAAAAGCACACATGACACAACATAGAAAACCAAAGAATGACCAACACGAACCCAAACAAAAACAAGGGGTGATCTCAAGTGCCCCGTAAGGGTAACTAGATCCTGTTTAAAGTGGACAAAAAGTCACATCTGTTTTCACCAAAAATAAAGATAATTTCTAAAAATAAGATAAGACTATATAACACTGGTTTTGTTTTAAAGTAGGCGAAAGATAACAAACAGACATTGAAACTAAAAGCCGAATGTTAAATTGCCTACGAATGATTACAAACAAGAATGTGTCCTCAGTACACGATGCCCCACTCGCACTTTCATTTTCTATGTGCAGTTGACTGTGACATTGGGATAAAAACTCTAATTTGGCATTACAACTAGAAAGATCATATCATAGAGAACATGTGTACTAAGTTTGAAGTTGATTGGACTTCAACTTCTTCAAAAACTACCTTGACCAAAAACTTTAACCTGAAGCGGGACAGACGGACGAACGGACGGACGGACGGACGAACGGACGGACGGACGAACTGACGAACGGCCGAACGGACGCACAGACCAGAAAACATAATGCCTCTCTACTATCGTAGGTGGGGCATAACAACAAAAAAAGGAATCATAACTTGAGAAAGACAAAAAGAACAAGCTCTCCTGAAAACACAAGTCATTAATGTATAATAACATGTCTGATGTTGCAACACATAGTGATAAAAGAGGATTAAAGAATTAAATTAAACCTCATAAAATACATCCTAAAAATGAGTTAATCTTAAGACACATACAATAGTGTATTACATTGAGGACAATTCCTAGAAGGTATAGAAATTAAACAATGTTGAACAACATGGAAACTAGCAAAACATATAGAATGATTGTGCGAACGTAAGTTAAGGAAGACAACTCGATTTCATCAGAAATACAAGAGTGATTTGCATAATTTTGAACGGACAAAATATTGTTTTGAATATAAACATGCCCTAATGACAGCTGTATATTTCGAACGTAACGTTATCACATATTGTTGGCGCCTTGGCGATAGAGCAAATGGATTTAGACCATGGCTGATTACACCAAAATAATTCACAAGAAACGTACAGCTGCAGATATAAAATACATCGTAAGACATAGGTCAACAAGATCTGTTACTGAAAACACCTACGGTATTTTGAAAATAAGATTCAGATGTTTGTACAAACGATGACATTCACAACAGACATAACTATTAATATCATATTGTAAACTGCTGTTCACTATAAACGATGTGTAGATACACAAAAAATACAAAACATGATCCTCTATTTGACCCTGTAGAATGTAACAATGAAACGCAACATTGATTTGGAATTGTCCGTTGACAGCGCAGATTGGCAAGTTCAGAGAAATGATCTCATCAAAAATGTATATGCAAACATGTACATTTGTTAAATAGTTGTTTATTTTGCAAAATTAAACAAAACTAATAAAAGGTATTGCTTTAATTTACTTTGAGTCGTATAAAATAAAACAAATTTGTAGTTCTACTTATATACTAGTACATAGAAGTGGAAAAGTATATTTTCTAACCGATAACATGTATGCCGAAAGTACAACTCACATGTAAACATAACACAGGGACAAATATATGTGAGACACGAAATACATCAATGTATTAAAAATGTAAATATGTTCCACGGAACTATGTGTATAGCTTGCAAATGTAACTGTCAGTCAAAACGTGCTATGCTCTTTGGTCGAGTTGTTGTGACGCATTCGCCATTTCAATTCTTAATTTGATGATGTAGCCCTTTAATGAATTATAAATAATCAAAAACAAAGGATATTTAATCCTTCTTTTTAAGATGGTTTTATTCTTTGATTAAAGAAGCTTATTTCTACGTCTCAAACCATTCAATGATATTGGTTTAACACATAAATTGTTGTATAAAAATTTAATCCAAGATTGTATATACAGTGGCTAAACCGATGACACAGAACAGAACATTCACTCTTCTTATGTAAAAGTCGAGAAAATCAATATCAAAACAATGCCGGTGACGATACTGATAAAACTAATTTTCTAAACAACAATCGTTCGTATTAAATAGTTATTTGTTAAACTGTCTTACTAGAAATATACATATAATGAAACGATGTTTTATGTTCATTATTTAGAGATAATTGCATTAGAAGATTGTCAAACTGAAACTTAACACATGTTAATATTTAATGGATATTGTTCAAAAGACCATATATATATATATATATATTGAAACAATCATGTGCATTCAAACTTGGTTTCTTTTGTCAAATGGATATTCAATATAGAAGTATTGTCTTTTCGTAAATCTAACAATTTGAACGTCTGTTTTTGCAGGTTAAAAAAAGATATATAATTTTATAAAGTCGGTATATTTTTACTATTTTTAAAACAGTTTGAAAAAAAGGTCGTCTCAATGTTTGTACATGTATAAGCGGTCTTCTACGTCTAATCACATTTAATTTTTACATCGAAATAAGGTCCATTTTAATCTGCTTAGTAATTTGGTGGGGCGCTAGGTACGAGATATATATATATATAAAAAGCCTTCCATTTTGTCCAAATAAGCTAAGAAACAATGATGATAAATTACTGACTTGCAAGTGAATAATTTGACCTCATTGAATCCGTATTCCTGTGAACTTTAATAACCCCCTTAGTCAGAGATGAATACCGCATACATCATGCCTGATCAATATTTAAAGTAAACGAATGTCAAAATTGAAAGTGAAGCAAAGGTCAATCATTTAATTGACTGATTCGATCCACAAAAAGGCATTCTTATACAGATTAAAACGGTGATAAAAATACATATTTCTAATCTATAATATAAAATAAAACAGACCTATAAAAAAGGCCCTGACACAAAAAATACAAAACCATTCAATTGAAAAAAATAACGGCCAAATTTATAACAAATCAGTTTACATAAAACAATTACGACAGACATGAGCAAACGACAATCACCTTACTGCATGCTCTTAACTTGGCGCAGGCACATAAAGAATGTTTTTGGATAAACTTGCTTGTGAATGCTCAACAAACCCTACCCCACCCGTCCATAAACCTAGGATAGTGCTGTAAAAGTACAAAAATGTCAACTTGAAAACAAACAATAAACATCACTTAAAAATCACATCAGATGGGTACTTATTTGTCTGTTATCATTTAAAGCTACAGACCCAAGTTGACGGGACGTTAGCCTCTAATCCGAATAAACTTTAAAGTACTCCACTTTTCTTCTGAATACACTAACATGGGCTATTTCCTGTGTTCAGAGCAACCGTTAATTTACATTATTATAAGAAACAGTTATTCACATATTTTTAAAGTGATCTTATCGGTGTTTAGTAATTTAATACTAGTACAATTAACATATGGTTAAAGAAATATCAAGTCAGTTAATTTAAAACTAAGGTACTAATTGTCGCATTTGCAATTAATGATAAGATGAGAAAAAAATGGAGCAAATTGTTGCCTTATTTTCAGAATATGATCGGACTTACCTTGCAGAAGCAGAAATATTAAACCTTTTTGTAACTTCATCGTCTCCTGAATTTTCTGAATACATAAAATGTTAAAGCATTTGTTTCGAATGAACTTGAAAGTACTACACCTCTTGTTCCGAATTAACCAAAACAGACTTTGACCTTTGTTTATAAATATTCCTCATCTACTGATTTTCCAAATATATGAAATGTATCTTTTAGATTGATGCTACAGTTATATACTGTTACTGTCCACTTATATATATATGTTAATAATAGTTTTTATTATTGAGCTATTTCTTTTTTATCACGTGTTGAAATACTGTCAAAGATGAATGCGTAAAAAGTCCCACATTGAAGATAATAAAACATATATATAATTAATTTTATAAGCTTTACTGTACCAATGTCTACATTACATCTACGTGTTACACAATTGGTTATATTGAACAGTTTTCAAAACTAATCATGAAAGTAAATAACTAACTTAATGCAGCATTGAGAAGCGTATTATAGTATTATCTAAACTTCTATAAACTCTATGAATTATTAATTTTGTAATTATTTTTTCTCTACAAAATAAATTCTTAAATATGCTACGTCTTTCAAAGACTATACATGACTTGCGGATAATGAACAAATACTGATCGAACACCTTCTTGTCATGGAAAGATATTGATAAAGGTTAAAAGGGCAACTGCTTGTAAAAATTAATTTAATATTTAAATTCAAGCTGACTAGTCTGGTAGAGGTTATTGATTGCATTGCATGCCAGGTGCGTCTATCTTCAATCTCAACGGAGTCTAGCTTTTCATACCGAATCGCCATATTTTCCGCCGAGGACCCCATCTCCTTCTTTTTGCATACTCATAATGAATAGGGTTCTGATGTCAATTTAACAAGACAAATCTAGCTGATACAACATGTTGCTAGTTTGTTTTGTCGATCAAAACTCAAGCAAGCGAAAAAGAAAGAGAGAGCTTTAAAAAACTGTATATAGTTTTCAATAAAGTCGATAGATTGATGATGTACGAAAATGCTCAAAAGTCGAGAAAATACTATTGAAAGAAAAAAAACAAAAACATTAGAAGAGCAAAAAGTAATGAAAATAAACAGTTCCTTATTCGAAAGACGATTCAAAATGGTGGTGTTGGTCAGTTCTTAATAGAGAAACAACTGAGCACAAGAACCCATTTTCATCATTTGCAAAGCTGTTATAAACGATGCAATCAATTCAATGGACTTACAATAAGACTTGTACTTGTATTCTACTACATTTGTTGTCAGGTTCCTTAAAAAAATGAAATGTACATAACTGTCTTGAGAAATAAGTTGATCATGAAAGTACGCTTTGTGGTTTGCAGAGCATATATCTTAACATTAAATTATGTCATATAACGTGTAAACGATGCTTACTAAACGACGTTTTACGATGCATATTTACCGCGTAGTCTTTTTGTTGTTCTTGTTTGTTCTGAGTTTGTTTTTGTCTTGTTTACTGAATAAAGAGGGATTGCTTTTTAGGATAACAAAACACAATTCACGTTACCTTAGTTATCTATCCAATTATAAGATAGACATTTTGTAAACATAAGCCAATCTTCACAGATTTATTATAGACGAAATACTGCCAAATGTGAAAAGTACAGGAATTACATTTTGTATGTACACTTACTTGGATCAACCCTAAATATATCGCATAAAAAAGACGTAAATTAATAAGCATAGAACGCGTTCTGTTTGCCTATTATAGTTTTTTTTCTGTTTGTAAAACGTCAGAATTACACCATGAACACGAAGGCAAGAGTCAATATTCGTTTTTATTTACAATTGATTCATTTTATTGATGTGTGCACTCGTACATGTATAAACACATAATAAATTGTTAAATTGAGAATGGAAATGGGAAATGAGACAACAACCCGACCTTAGGAAAAACAACAGCAGAAGGTCACCAACAGGTCTTCAATGTAGCGATAAATTCCAGCACCCGAAGGCGTTCTTCAGCTGGCCCCTAACAAATATTTACTAGCTTTGTGATAATGAACGTCATACTAATTTCCAAATTGTACACAAGAGACTTAAATTAAAATAATACAAGACTAACAAAGGCCAGAGGCTCCTGACGTGGGACAGGTGCAAAAATGCGGGGTTAAACACGTTTATGAGATGTCAACCCTCCCCCTATACTTTAAGCCAATGTAGAAAAGTAAACGCATAACAATACGCACATTTACAATTCAGTTCAAGAGAAGTCTGATGGCAGCAGATGTAACCAAAGAAAATAAACACAATGACAATAATACATAAATAACAACAGACTACTAGCAGTTAGATGACATGCCAGCTCCAGACTTTTATTAAACTAATTGAAAGATGATTATTTTATCATAAGAATAGTAGGCACAATCCATACCGTTAGGGGTTTAGTTTCATACGATCATGACATATATGAGAAGAACATAACCCGTGTCATGCCAACAACTGGGTTTTGAATACATGTGTTTAGTTGCGATGCAAAGACTGTTATGATATTGTAATTATTGTATTTATTTATGTTGGCCTAATTTGTGTTGTATGGCCTGATAGTTGTTTACAGAATAATCTTAGAACTGTGCAGTTTAGAAATCACTGGAACAATTACAGAATGATTGGAACTTTCCAGAATGATCCTAATAAAAGATGCGTTATATAAACTTCTACATTTTACTAGAAACTTCCATTGTAACTTTCTAGGATGTTCTAGTATAGATTGTTCTAGAATTTTCCTTGACAATTATATATATGCAGACACTAAAGTTAAACACTCACTCTTGGATTTGGACTTAGACATAAATAGACATTAATATTCATAGCCTTTGGATTGACACTTTATTCTACAAACAACATCATACTGGATTGTGACCGTAATATTCAGATTGGATTCCGAAAGATATCCGGATACAGATAAAGATAAAAGATTGGACTCATATTTTGACAGTTAAGTTGACAGTAATATTTGTGTAATACTTCTTGTAAACTTTTGTATAATAAATATTGTTAAATTTTATTATTGATTTGTGTCTTTTGTTGGCTACAATTTAAAGGCGATTTCTGGCCGTAACAGAAATTGGGGGCTCGTCCGGGATAACGAAAATATCTTTTTCAAAATTTATTCAATATTTTTATTATAACTAGCCAACAAAATTCTACAAAATGGCATTTGATGCCGGTAAATTTTTGAAAACGCCAGACCTGGAGAGTTTTGATAATTTAAAGAAAGAGGAATTAGTGTTGCTTGCTAAACATCTGAAATTAGATTTTAAAGTATCTATGAGAAAACAAATTATAAAAAATTTGGTTATAGACAAATTAGTTGACGCAGAAATTTTAGGTGAAGAGGCTCTTGAACTTAAGGTCGAAAATATTGACGCCTTTAAATTAAAACAGCTTGAATTAGAACATGAACTCAAATTAAAAGAACTGGAGATAAGAAAAGAAGATGAATTTAAATTAAAAGAATTGGAAATGAAAGAGATGGAGAAAAGAAAAGAAGATGAACTTAAATTAAAACAGGCAGAACTGGAAATGAAGGAAAGGTTGGAAATGGATAAAAAAAGAAAAAGAAAATGTATTTAAATTAAAAGAACTTGAAATGAAGTTAAAAGAACTTGAAATGAAGGAAAGGCTAGAGATGGAGAAAATGAAAATTGAAATGGTCAAGGAAGAAAGCAGCACTAAAGTCCAGCCGAAATCAGAATATTTTGATGCAGCAAAAAATATACGTTTGGTTCCCAGATTTTGAGAAAAAACAGTCGATAAATATTTTCCACAGTTTGAGAAAATTGCTCATAATTTGAATTGGCCAAAGCCATATTGGACTACAATGCTACAAAGTGTTTTTGAGGGTAAGGCCGCTGAAATGTACTCCGCACTTCCATCAGAAAAAAGTTCCGATTACAGCTACTAAACCACTCAACGTTCCCTCTTACACGGAACGAACACGGAACGAACACGCGAATGGAATGAAATGAGAACGAACGAGTTAAACCAGTTAGAATCGTGTATCTCCACTCATTTCGTTTATTAAAGTCAACTCGTATTTTTCCGCTCAAAGTCGTGTGTGAACGAAACGAACGAAACGATCAATATATTCCGTGTAAACAAACATGTTTCGTTCAGAAACGATACTATTTCACCTGATTGGTTGTTTGGTGATTATGCTAGTTTTCAAATTTCCAAATGAAACGAATAAATATACCAAAGTTAATCGGTATATTGTACTACTCATTTTGTATTTATGAATAGAATTCATTACATTACTTCGTTATTGCATTTAAAAATAAAAATGATAACTCTGAAATGAATAGATAAATAGTAACATAAAAAAATATTTAAATTATGAAAGGCAAACAAGATCAATTTAAATATCAAAATACCTTCTCTTCTTAAAAAAATAGGATGCAACCATTCTTTATTTTATTATTCATATTTATTATTAAAGTTGTCATTTTTTTCTATTTATTTTCATATTAGTTAGTGAGATGTACATCGTAAAAGACGTGAAAAAGTATCTCAGAAACATAATTTAGTGGCAGTCGCTATCCCTGGTTAAAATAAATAGAATATATTATATTATGCTTTCAAAACATGTGTGTGTCAATCGTTTTCGTTATCCACGTCAAACGATTTGCATAGTTTTCTTTATTAAAGAAATGAATGACCCTATTCGTGTTTATAAATTATTTTAAAACTAACGCCCGTTAAGTTTTTCCAAAAAATAGATAAAAAATGTTCTTATTTCGTTTCACGGAGGGAAAACATTTTTCGATGACTTTACTGAATCATTTCCCGTCTTTTACATTAGCGTATGATCCGTATATTTAGTCTTTTTCAAAATAACCTAGTACTTCCAAAGTCAGTCAATTTATCTGTAAGTGCACGCATAGTCCGCTATCACATGCATGTACAGCGTATTTGTTTTTATTTTTTATTCAAGTGCAAACACTAGCTAGTAATGATTGGTTGTTCGTTTCTTGAAGTCCAGTGGCATATACTGTATATCATGAATGTTCATGACGAATTACGCTCACAAATATACTTACATAATGTAGCAAGAATATTCAGTGAAGAACATTTATTATATTGTGTTTTCTGTTTACCTAAATGACTCAACACAATTAAACGGTTGATCTAATTAGAAAATATATCTAAAGCACATAAAAAAAGACGTTTATAAAATACAGAAAATTAACTAGAAATAAGAGAAGGGAATCATTCTAAAAGTTATTGAAAAAGAAATAAAACTGCCTTGAATATCTAAAAAAAAATATATATAAAATTATTTATGCAAATATTGGAAATGTCTTGAAAAGTAGAATAAAGACCAAATATTAAAAACAAAATATTCTTAAGAAATATTTAAAACATATTTGTTTTTATGTTAAATGTAAGTAAGTGACCATTTGCTTGGAAATAGAAATATGTTAAAATAAACTTTTTGAACTTCTACATTTATAACATTACTCTTTATTTTTGCCTTTTTTGCGTTCTTCGAAGATTGCAAATACAAAGCTTTGATCGGAATCTCGCTAATTGATAACAGTTTCCAGAATAACTTCATACATGTAACACCTTTTTATTTCTCGTGCATATAATTTACATGTTGATTTTTAGCATCCGTCTATCACATCTTCACACTTTGAAGTTTCACATCTGGGTTGAAAAATAACAGGTCGTTATCTATTTCACAATTGGGAACTTTTCTGTTGTTTGAACAGTCAAAAGAAAATCGTGATAATGTAACAGTTTAATCACATTTATCATCGATAATTTACGATTTAGTTTAAATTGTAATAAATCTGAAAATTGCTAATTGTTGTACACTTGTTTCAGATAGATTTAATCGTTGGCAAAATTGTTATAGCAAACTTATTAATTGCCTAAATTTTAATATGTTTATTTATAATTTTCGGATTAAGCTTGATGTCCAAGGTCCAAGGTCACTGAACTAGTACATATTTTTGTTTAAAGGCAAACTTAAGCACGTCTCCGGGTGCGGGATTTTCTCCATGTGTTGAAGACCCATTGGTGGCTTTCGGCTGTTTTCGACTCTTTAGTCGGGTTGTTGTCTCTTTGACACATTCCTCATTTCCATTCTCAATTTTACGTCATGTTAAGTTGAAAATCCAAGACAATTCAAGGATAATAAATACAAGTACAATGTATCTATGATGAAATTAGGAAATATTCATGGGCGGATCCAGCAATTTTTGAAAAAGTGGGTTCCAACTCAGGATAAATTAAAATTCCAATCATATTACCCCATTCAAAGGCATTGATCGTAAAAAAAAAGTTGGTCCTAACCCGTAACCCCATACTGAATAAAAATTGAACGACACCGTTATACTTACGACAAACAGGTACTTATTCAAAATTGATATTAAAACATATTACTTCGAAAAAATACTTATAATAGCAACAGATTAGCATATATTTTATTTTATAATGTATGATAGCTTTGTGAATTGATTTTTAGCTTATTTTGTTGCGTTTTCTTAACGTACAGTTGCAAGTATTTCACCTATATTCCGGACGAAAAAGTAGTTATAACGAACAATTACAATGCTCAAATGTGTTCATCAAAATAGAATAAGAATTTTGACAGCTACTGAACAATAAAGAAATATTTTGAGGGAATACATTTTGAGAGAATAATATTCGCCTACGATAAAAAAAAACCCTTTACTGTAACGTAGTATATACAGAAGGACAAAATACATTGAAAGATGGTACACTCCTACATCCTTATATTCTTGCATTACTATACAATGTTGTAACTTTTAAAGGATTAAATTAAAAGCAGGAGGTATCGTTTTTTTTTTTTTTGGCATAAACAAATATTGCAGTGTGTTTCGTTTTGCTCCCCTCGGTGAAATTATAATATTTTCACGCCCTCACCTAGATCTAGATCTGAAATTAATTGATATGTTAAAATAAACAATAATTTACCTTAAGCGATGTATAATGGTTGACCATTCGAGATTCTTTTTTTTCAACCCGTCTTCAGCTGAATTTGTGATTTTAATATAACTATGCGGGACGCAAGGGATTTCAAATCGAAAATAAAAGCAAAAAATGTGAAGTTTTGT
The DNA here is from genome assembly GCA_019925275.1 of Mytilus edulis. NCBI lineage: Eukaryota > Metazoa > Mollusca > Bivalvia > Mytilida > Mytilidae > Mytilus > Mytilus edulis. The sequence goes on along the minus strand of CM034360.1, from coordinate 127,617,180 downwards.
TTCTTTCAAAACATGAACAAAATACAGAATTAAATGCAGGATAAAGACAATAACTGTTTAGTGTCATTAAATATTAAGCTGTATTTGTACTCGGCTCGAAACAGGAGTATTAGCTCGCTAAAGCTCGCATTACACCGGTGTCTTAGCCTCGTACACATACAGCTGATATTTAAAGACACTAAACAGTTATTGTCTATATGTTTCCTATGTTTTAGGAATTTATGCATACGGGTTAATAATTTTATTCTCCTCCAAAACATTTTTGTAAAAAAAAATCAATCAGTAGTTACTAAAAAGCTGTATGTTTAGTAAAGGGCGAAGACGATATCATGTACTTTTTAAGTAAGTTACTCACGTGCATGCGATAACTTAACAAAGGTTAAGTAAACGAAATAAACATTATATTGACAAGACAACGTTATTTACAATGACACATTAAAACATTTTAAAACAGACTACGGCTGTGTTTGTGGTTGCAGTAATCTATTTGAGATTTGAACTGCTCCTGGCTTTAATTGTACCATTACATCTAATTTCCTAATGCTTGTAGAGTAAAACTTCAGTTGGCTTGCTTGCTTTGTTTGTATTAACGTTAGCTCAAACACTATCATAAAGATTGACTTCTGCAAACAATATAGGCAGGCATTATTAAAACAAGTATATGTCATATTACAAATGTATAATTTGATTGAAAGTTATCCCAATTCCAATTGTCAATATACAAACAAAGCAATCAACATTACCAAAGTCTTACCCTGCATAAATAAAGAAATTAGCTGTAAGTGTCACGAAGAAGTACTTGTATTCACGCTAAGGTTGTCCACTTTACGGGAAGAATAAATCAGATTCTCAATTCGTTTACATAATATAATACTATTAAGTCATAAATTAAGAAGTCAATTAACACCTAAGCCATGTGGAATACTCGTTTTACTTTTTACTTGTACAATCTTACTATCCATGCAGATGCAAATTTATACCCTTTTCTACTTACAGTTACTGTAACTAGGCGACCATTTGATTAATTTAATGAATACTGAACTATGAATAATGGATGTACTTCAGCGCGGTTCAATTCTTGTACACAATTATTTCCTGCATTTTGTGTTGTCGATAATTCCCTTTCATCAATCAGGCCTTGGACCGAATTATTTATTAGTTCCTACTTGTATATTATATTATAATTAAAAGTTCGGTTATATGATACTAAACCTAACTGAAGGCACGGAACCCTTTTGCATATAAGAAAAAAATATTTACGAAAAACTGCGAATTGATACAGGAACAGAACTGAAATTAAATGTATCTCTGATGTTTAGGTTGTTTTTTCTTTTTAACAAAATATTTCTGTTTTCGCGAAAAATGAAATTGACACTCATCGATGTAGCACAGTAAGCAAAAGAAAGCAATCGACAGATTGATGCTTTCTTTAACCATTTCATTCATAAACACAACTGTTATAAAGTCTTTATAGCAACAGGATTACTTATTTCCTGGTTTGAATTGTTTTGTTTCGGAACCTTCTAAGAGCTTACTATTCGCTATGGATGTTCTGTAAGATGACTTATGGTTGCTTTCATCTGTCATTTACTCTGGTTAATAGTTGTCTAGTTTGCAATCATACCACATATTTTTTTTATTTTAAATTTATGTTATTCTCTGTATAAACGATCAAGCTATTCATTCTGAGTATATAAAATTAACGAATATTAATGCCCGCGTCACACTGTCCCGATTTTTACGCCGATGGCAACACGATTATGGAAATTTTCACAATCGGGACTGATCGTATCCAGATCGGGCTATTCGTAGTGCCATCTTTAACCATCTTTAACCATCGGCCACTTTTTCTAGCCTTCGGGGACAACTTCGGGAAGAGTTCAAAATTTTTTAACATGTTAAAAAAAACCCGAAGGTGCGTCCGATGTTGAGGGTTCGTATTGAGTTCGTATACTCATCCTCACCATCGTAATGTCACCGGGAATTCATCTTTGAACATCGTATTGCATTCGTGTTTCCATCGTTTCCATCGGTCAGTTTTGACATTATGATGTCTACACGAATGAATCACGAAGCTACCAGAAGGTCTTACGATGGCAACACGACTTCGTGAAGACCTCGTAATCCCGTCGTGTTGCCATCGAATAAAAGTACGAAGGCGACAAGATGGAACTACGACGGCAATAAATCCAGCTAAATGTAAGTTAATTTTAGCGCTAAAGTACATTTAAAGTGCCATGCGCGATTTGCACTGGTCAGTCTAATACGACAGTTAAGAAAGGCGTTCACAAAACACGATATGTACTGGTCAGTCTAATACGACAGTTAAGAAAGACGTTCACAAAACATGGAGCTCATATCATATGATTCTATGAGAACAAGAAAGGCCACAGCGTTGTTTCTTTTAATTCAAATGGAACAAGAAGACGGCAGCTATTAAAGGCTCAGGATTTACTTTTACAAGTAAAATATTATTTTTTGTCAATTATTCATATCAAGTAACATAATGAAAATCATAAACGCGCTTCGTACACCAACACTGCAGGTACACGTATATAGGGAAACCAACTTTTTCTTCATTATTCTGATTTTTTATGTATCGTCTGAGTTGTTGTCACACGAATTTTTACTCCATAACCATTTTTGTTATCTATATGTCATATTTTTACGCATTTGTTGCTTTCCCCACATCCTTCCTTTTGTCCATATTATTATGATATTTTCCTGGAAAGAGCTCTTTTAAAATGTGCGCAAGGTCATCGCTTTTACAACCCTATGAAGTTACAAAAGGAAACATTCAATACTTAAGTTATAATTACATATTTTAGCTAGGATTATGAAAACACGATTTTATCAAGTTTTTATTTAATCTACCTTTGCAATCTATCGTGGGACCTCGTGTCATCATGAATAATACATTTTATTGTGTACTGAAATTGATTGCTATGGGCATCCGATTCCGAACTTTCCACTAATTCATAATGCGATGAAGAAATAAGCTCTTGAATTTCATCTAGTTTTACACGGCCGACACTCGGCTAACCGAGATATTGGTCGGTTAATCTATATTGAGTATGCGGCTATATCGGCGGTTGGTCTGTTAATCGGGTTGGCTAAAGTCTGTTAATCAGGTGTTATCGAGAAAATCATTGAAAGTTCAGCATGTTTCATTGTATAACTTTTAAAATATATTTTTATCATAAAAAATATTCATGTCTAACAAAACAATTCAATGTACTGAATCCAGTGGTGTAATTATTATTTTTCTAGCTTCAATGTACGATCTATAAAATTAAAAGGCGGGTTACTCATCAATAAATTTATACACATTTTACGCAAACAAACTGTACACAAAATGACACGTTGGTTGAATTTACGTGCACGCAATATTTTGAACATCGAGAAAAGACAGGCATTATGTTTGTTAACCATAATGAAATCATTGTGTGAAAAATCTTCACGAAAATCTGTATTTTGGTGACATAAATCAATCTTTATTTAAAACCTGGTCTGTTAATGGGTCGGATGTATAAAACCCAGTCTGTTAATTGGTCTGTTAAGAGTTATGAATGGCAATAAAAGTATAATTTTATTGCTATATGGGGTGTTGTCGGATCAAATGGGTAGGCTCAAGACGAGCGGCTAAAATATACGGAAACAACACATGAACAATGAACAATTTAAACAATGGAAATAGAAAATTGATAAAAACGGTTTCAAAAAGTGTAATATTAAAGTAATGTTAATTTCATCCAAGAATGGTCGCATATGCCATGTGGATTCCGTTTAATTGTCATGAATGACACCAATTTGTCATCTACATTGGTAACCAGTATATAGATCAGAGATAAACATCGTAATGTAACTAAACATCAGTAAATAATTACATTAGATGTATGTTTCATTATAATACGTTATTCTGATTGGCTAACTAGCAATCTCGTGATACTCCTTAATCAATTGCACTACACAATGCAACTTTTCATTCATGATGACACGAGGTCCCACAATAAAGTGCACAGGTAAATGAAATAAAAACTTGATAAAAGGCGTGTTTTCATGATCCTATAGGTAAAAATGTAATTATAAGTATTGAATGCTTTTTTTTGTAACTTTATAGGGTTGTAAAAGCATTGACCGTGCGCACATATTTAGTATGAAGCGCTTCCGCGCTTCATACAAAATGTACTTCGGTTAACGCTTTTACACCCCAATAAATTTACAAAAAAGAGCATTCAATTCTTAAGTAAAATATATTGGGATGCTAAAATATAAAGAATAGAGAAAGAATAATGAGTAAGATAAATAAAAGGTAAAAGGGAAAAAAATCACGGAGGAAACGTGACATAACAATTTAAGAATACAGAAATAAACACCCCCCCTCACCAATCCGAATCCTCATGGTATACACGATAATCTGGATGGAGTAGCAGAATATAGAATAATAGATAAGGACAGTAGAGAGTGATACATTGCTAAAATAGAGAGAAAAAATAATAATTGTTTAAGAAACATCCCTGGGTGTTGAAACAGTAACAGATTTCGATGTACTCTAATTGGTGACAAATGCTAGAAGTTTACATGCGGACAACTGCCGTTCTCCTCTACACTTATGAAGAAAGGAACTAAACGGAATAAAATGTATTAAAAGTTATCAAAGGTACGAGGATTATAATTTAGTACGCCAAGATGACCAAATGTAGCTGCATTCGCTCATTTCCATTTACTACTTGAGAATGATTTGTAAACAACATATGATTAAGTAATAGAAATAAAGAACCAATTGGACGATGCTTACGAATTAGGGTTAAACGTCCAGTGACAAATATCATGTGCATATGAGAATGACAACACGTTATATGTACCCTGTGTTGTATTAGAAAGACACTTTCAGTCGGATTTGAGAACGTGCTACTTTGAACAGACACAAAAATTGAGGCTGATTGAAAACGTTAACAATAAATTCATACGTATTGCAGCGACCAATCCATATCACACTATATTGAAGTGACACACCCTTCAATAAAATGCAACGAAAGTCAAAATAAAAATGCTCTTACTAGTAAATCACAACCGAAATGAATGACAGACGGACATTTTCTACAAAACTTAATAAACAATTGAAATCAAGATATTTGAGGTTTGCGTTATTTCGCAAAGGTTTGCGTTATAACGAAAAGGTTTGCGTTACAACGCAAAGGTCTGCGTTTTATCGCAAAGGTTTGAATTATAACGCAAAATGTTTGCGTTGTAACGCAAATATAGGACGAAAAATTAAAAAAAAAATGTGTTGCGCTAATTCGTTTCCGTAGGATACTGTTGCACCGTATTATATTTTTTTTTTACTCAGGAACATCTCATTCTTAACTATTTCTATAGGAAAATAAAAAGGTAGCAAAAATAACTGTGGCTAAATTACTCGTAACTGACACAATTTCAATTGTCCAACCCATTAACAGACTTTATTCCCAGAATTTTCACTAAAACGTGGTAATATTCACTTTTTATTACAATTATGAAATATTTACCAATGTAAATTTATGTTTTAGAACCAAAGTACTATTTTGTGTCCTTAAAATGATATCTAAAATTGATTGTTCCGACTTTTATTTAAAAATATGCTATGCGTATAAGCATAAATACTACATACTTGTGCGACGCCTTTTGATTTTACTGAAAACTGCGTAGACTATGAAATGTTTTTACAAATGGAAAATGTTCTATGATAGATATCATTTTGTCAGACAGTTTTCTTTTTTTGATTTGGTTCTTATAATATGCCAAAAAACCTTTATATTTAATAGAGTTTAACATTAAATTGTGCGTTTTACTCTTAACAGACGTATAACCAACCCGATTAACAGACCAATCTCCCATATAGCCGCATACTCAATATAGATTAACCGACCAATCTCTCGGTTAGCCGAGTGTCGGCCGTGTTTTAGCCTTCATATATTGTGAAATAAGCCAACTAATTGCATTTCATGATGGTAATTTTGCTTCAAGTTATCAAGTATACACCTAGTATATCTATTTTTCTTTTTGTCTTGTACTTTCCTGCTAGACCCATACCCCTCCCTCTTCCTCTTCCTCTTCCTCTTCCTCTCCCTGATTATGGTGGCATTAAATGCAGAGACTCAGAGTCAAGTTTTACCTTCAAGCCCACGGTCTTCCGTCTTATGATTAAACCAGAAATTAAATGTACAATATAATATATATTCAATATTGATCAAACAATTTAAAACGCGTGATGCCATCGGCATATAATTTTAATGCATCGTAAGCCGTACACGACGTCTTTTAGACATCGTATGGCCATCGCGCCATCATCGTAATCCATCGTTTAGCCTTCGTTATCCATCGTGTAGCCTTCGTGATCCATCGTGTAGGCTTCGGCTGAGATATGAAGCTTAAATACCCGTCTTCGATTAACCTTCATATGTCCATCTTTTGCTATCGTATATAATTTCGGCACCATCGTATAGACTTCGTTATTCATCGTACTTGCTTCGGTCACTTTTTGGTATTTTAACGAGATCGGGACCAACTTCGTACGAACTTACAATTTTCGCATTCGGGTGTCCATCGTATATAAAAATCGGGACAGTGTGACGCGGGCATAATTATATGTCACTTTGATGTACCCTTGTAATTATCGCGGGATATAAACTCAAACGTGCATAGGATTTTGAGACGGTGACTTAATAATTCACATCTATATAAACTGGACCCTTGTTGTGTTCACCTGGAAGTGCAAAGCTACATGTATAGATGGAACGGCGGACCAGTTTAACATCTATAAGTCATTTTGTCTCTGGTGGATATTTGTTTCTTGCGAAACAGCTTTTTATTCGTTTTCTCGTCCTCAATACGCTATAACTATTTGTTATCATACGTTCTGAACACTGACCAGTCGATAAAATGCAACTGTACTATTTGTCTAAGGTTTTACACGAATTTGCGACAGAGCATATTGTAATTTCCTTGAATATTCTTTTCTTAGTATAATTGAGATTTTTTTTTTATCCCGGTTTAATGTTAATATTTCTTATAAAATGTGATATATATGAATAAACGAAAATTCATCACTCTAACTACATTTTTTGGGACTTTGCACTTTACACTAAATATGACGTTTTGTTCTTACTGACACTAAAGTACAATTTTGTAGATGATTTGTTGTAAAATTTCACATTACTTTAAGTCATGAGTAAAATTGATTAGGAAAGGAAAGTTCTATGTCGTGCATAAACGGAATAGAACACGGAAAAAAATATTCTTTATACAACATGTATATATCTGGACAAATGTCTTTGTTTCAAAAGAGTTTTGATTCAATATTTGAAGGTACTTTTTTATTGTAAATTTTAAGACAAAACTGATATATCTGCACTATATTATTTATGGTTTTCTCAAATGCTTTCATCGGCAACGTTTATGGCTGAATAATAATTTCTAGTTTATGGAAATTTGTAAAAAGATCACAAGTTTTTAGAAATATCATCATAATCAATAATTTTACCTCCCCCTCCCCCCAAAAAAAAGCCATTGATGATGATGATGGAAGTTTTTAAAGACCTTGACTGGCTATACAGCCCTTAGATATATATAGGAAGATGTGGTGTGAGTGCCAATTAGACAACTCTCCATCCAAATAACAATTAAAAAAAAGTAAACCATTATAGGTCAAAATACGGCCTTCAACACGGAGCCTTGGTTCACACCGAACAACAAGCTATAAAGGGCCTCAAAATTACAAGTGTCAAACTTACATACATGTATCTATAAGTATGCTATGCTTATTCAAATTAATTTTAAACGTCAAAGTACGTGGCTGTTTTTATAACGGTTTCACTAACTGAAAAAGCAACTGTCAATGAATAAATCGACAACTTGTAATGGTTTTGTGTTTTTTTTTTTTGCACAACACATATATAAAAAAAGAAGATGTGGTATGATTGCAATGCGATAACTCTCCACAAGAGATCAAATGACACAGATATTTTAACAAATGTATATATAAAGGTCACCGTACGGCCCTCGACAGTGAGAAAAGCCCATACCGCATTGTCAGCTCCCTGTGATTATTTTCTTGTGATTTTTATTCTTGTGGCTTTTTTCCGGTGACTTTATTTTGTAGGGACTTTGTGACCTTTTTCCCGAGACTTTTTTCCTGTGACTTTTTTTTCGTTTTTCATTCTCTTAATAGGTATCACGTTATAACTACACTGTTATTGTCAGATTAGTTGAAAGCTGGTTATTTGGATTGATTAAAAAATGTATGAAATCCTCGAAAACGTTGTCACCACTTTAGCTTTACAGAAATATGTTAATGTCAATAGTCCACTAAACTTAAACACAAGGCTGCATATACATGTTTCATATGCATGATATTTATGATATGCAAATAAATTTTTTGTGTTCCTATAACACTAAGATTACAGTAGCTGTATTAAAAAAAATATAAATCTAGCTTGTTTAATTAAATGAAACACAGACTTACTGAAATATTGTCCCTATGTTTTAAGCAATCGTAGATACATTTTATTCAGCATTTACTTTTAATCATTTAAAATAGAAAGAAGACTATTTACAAACTACCATACTACAATTTTCTACATTAGTTTTATTGTAAATTAGTTAGATATTTGCAACTCGGTATATCCAGTAAGCCATGTGTAGAGTACACTTTAATATAGGGATATTTTTAAACTCCTTTTTACAAAAAATAAATAATGAACCTGTGGATACATTTAATCTCAGCATGAAAGTAAAATATAATATTTCCATGTCTCAACAAGTTTTTAATGACTATACTGCGAACAAAAAAGTTTTAACAACATTTCACATCATTTAATTAAAAAAGACGGTATATTCAGACCTGAGCAAGTGACCATCATGTGGTGTATATATGGAAGTTTTTAACGACCTTGACTGTCATTTCTTTTTTAATAAAGAAAAATACATGTGATGATGTGATTATAAAATACGAAATTTATCTGTGAAACGAACCCAATTACCTTTCGTTTTAGAATGATATAATCGTTCACACACGCTGTAAACGTTCTAAAACGAAATGATTAGCTTCACAATTTACCGAACAACACGCTTGTTATCATGCTATGTCGTGTATAAACGGAATGGAACACGGAATGGAACACGGAATGAGCTTAAACGTAATGAACGAAATGAATGGAATGAATGACACGTAAACGGAATGAACGAAACACGCAAACGAAACGAATGAAAAACGGAGCGAAAACGGAAAAACGGGAAACTTGAGTGGTTCAGTAGCTGTATGACACGGTGAAACAGGAAGTTTTGAAAGCTTATGAGCTAGTACCAGAAGCATATAGACAGAAATTTAGATCTTATAAAAAGTTTGATTCGCAAACCTATGTGGAATTTGCTCGGGAAAAAGAAGATATATTTGATAAATGGCTTACTTCAAAGAAAACAGATAACAATTTTGATAACCTAAGACAATTGATGTTATTAGAAGAGTTCAAACAATGTGTTCATTTAGACTTAAAAACACATTTAGACGACAAAACTGTTGGGACAATACATGATGCAGCTGTAATTTCTGATAATTATACCCTTTCACATAAAAGAAGTTTCAAGGGTCAAACTATTAACAATTCAAGTGGAAATTACAAAAATCAAAGCACTGAGCGTACTGATAGTAAGTCTGTTGCACAGAATAAGAGTCAGTCCAGCTTTAATATGTCTAGTCCAAAATTTGATACTTTTGAGAAGAAGTCACTGATTTGTGCTTATTGTTAGAAGAATGGTCACATAATGGCTGATTGTTTTAGACTCCAGAAGAAGAATGAACGAGATAATAAGCCGAAGTCCAGTGCGTGTACGACACCTTATATTACCAGTACGTTGGAATGTCCTGCGAGTCAGGCTTTTAAGTCCAGTTTTTGTGATTACATGGAGGAATATAAACCCTTTATGTCTGATGGGTTTGTTTCTATTGTTGATGATACCACTCTTCAGCCTATTAAGATTTTACGGGACACTGGAGCTTCTCAGTCTTTATTGTTAGAAGGTGTGCTGCCTTTGTCCGAGAAGACTTCTGTTGGTGCCTTCGTTTTGTTACAAGGTGTAGAGTTAGGTTGTATAGATGTTCCTCTCCATCGTATTTATCTGAAGTCAGATTTGATAACTGGACCTGTTATTGTGGGTGTTCGTCCTAATCTCCCTGTTGAGGGTGTTACATTATTGCTAGGAAATGATCTAGCTAGGAACAAAGTGGTTGCTGAACCAATTGTTACCAGTGAACCAGTGGTGGATGTTAAATCACCTGAAGATGATGCTGAATTGTATCCAGCTTGTGTTGTTACTAGGGCGATGGCTAGAAAACAACAAGATGAGAATTTGCAAGAAGACCAGTTTGATTACATGGACCTTTCTGACACTTTCCTAGCTGACATTGAAGGTCCTGGTAGCTCAGAAAAGGCCATAAGATCACCTAGTGTTAACAAGAATGTTATTATGCCATGGCCAAACGTAAACAGCCATTCATTAGACCGAAGAACAACATAAATACCCTGAGGTTCTTCAGCTCAACCAGCGGGCTCAACCACAGGAGGAAGCGGACAAAGTGGCCGAATGCTATTACCATCAGGACGGCATTTTAATGTGGAAGTGGAGGCCTCCTGATGCTACCCCAGATGAGGAATGGAGAGTGGTATACCAAGTGGTGGTGCCTAAAGTTTATAGCCAAGAAATTATTGGTCTTGCCCATGACACCCCCTTGGCTGGACACTTAGGTATAAGGAAGACTTGCCTTAAGATCTTGCAGCATTTCTACTGGCCCAGACTTCGAAATGATGTCGCAGAATACTGTAAATCATGCCATATATGCCAGGTTGTTGGTAAGCCTAACCAGAAAATACCACCAGCACCACTTCTGCCTATTCCAGCCTTTGACGAACCTTTCAGCAGAGTTCTAATTGACTGCGTTGGACCTTTACCAAAGACCAAAACTGGAAATGCGTATTTATTGACAATCATGTGTACATCAACACGCTTTCCTGAGGCTATTCCGCTAAGAAATATCAAGACACCTACTATTGTCAAAGCTCTTAAAATTTTTACGTTAGTAGGACTTCCTAAGTCTATACAGTCCGACCAGGGATCAAATTTCATGTCAGGTCTATTTCAGCAAGTCGTGTACCAGTTGGGGATTGCTCAGTATAGATCAAGTGCGTACCATCCAGAATCCCAAGGTGCCTTAGAACGTTTTCATCAAACATTGAAGAACATGATTAGAACTTTTTGTCTTCAATTTGACAGAGACTGGGATGATGGAGTTCTCTTTCTACTTTTTGCAGTTCGAGAGGCTGTTCAAGAATCCCTTGGATTTAGTCCCTTTGAGTTGGTATTTGGCCATACTGTAAGGGGACCGTTAAAATTGATTAAGGAAAAGTGGCTAACTGAACATACTGACCTGCATCTTTTAGACTATGTATCTATATTTAAAGAAAAATTGTATACTGCTTGTCAAATTGCTCAGAAAAACTTAAAAAATGTACAGAACAAGATGAAAATATGGTATGATAAAGATGCCAGGAACAGAGTTTTTGAGCCTGGTGATAGGGTACTTGTATTTTTGCCAGTTCCTGGACATCCTTTACAGGCTAAATATTGTGGTCCTTATACAATAGAGAGTAAAATCAATGATTTGAATTATATTGTAAAAACTCCAGGTCGGCGCAAACAAAATAGAGTGTGTCATATTAATATGTTAAAACCATACTTTGAGCGTACTAATGAATGTGAGAGTAAACCAGTTGCCACTTTAGGCATGGTTAAATTTGAGAACAATCATGACAAACCAGATGTAATTGTACCACCTTTTAGTTCTAAAACTATGGAAGAGACGGTTAGATTGAAAAATTCAGAAATTTTGTCAAATTTAGACTCAAAACTTGCACATCTGTCTTTTGATCGTAGAGAAGAAATAAAAACTTTGGTATTTTCTTTTAAAAATCTTTTTCCAGATGTGCCAAACAAAACCACTGCTGTTTGTCATGATGTTGATGTAGGAGATTCTTCTCCAATTAAGCAACATCCTTACCGGCTTAATCCACTCAAACTTGAAGCTATGAGAAAAGAAATTAAATATATGCTTGACAATGATATTATTGAGCCGAGTAACAGTGAATGGAACTCTCCTTGTCTCCTTGTGCCAAAACCAGATAAAACCTTTCGTTTCGTGACTGATTTCAGAAAAGTAAATTCAGTCTCAAAATCTGATTCCTATCCGGTTCCAAGGATAGACGATTGTATTGAAAACATTGGTCAAGCAAAATTTGTGAGCAAATTTGATTTGTTGAAAGGTTATTGGCAAGTTCCACTGACACAGAGAGCTCGTGAAATACAGCTTTTGGTTTATTTCAATGTACTGTAATGCCGTTTGGCATGAAAAGTGCACCAGCTACATTTCAAAGAATGATCAATAATGTAATAAAAGATTTAAACTGTTGTTATGCTTATATTGATGATCTAATTGTATGTAGTGATAGCTGGGCACAGCATTTAACACATTTGTATGATACTTTTGATAGATTGTCACAATCAAATTTGACTGTTAATCTTGGTAAAAGTGAATTTTGTCAGGCCACTGTTGATTATTTAGGGCATACAGTTGGCCAAGGTCAAGTGAAACCTATTATGGCTAAAGTGGAAGCTATTTCCAAATGTCCTCCTCCTACAAATAGAAAACAACTTATGAGATATTTAGGCATGATTGGATTTTACAGAAAATTTTGTTCAAATTTTGCTACTGTGGTTCAACCATTGACTCATCTTTTACGAAAAGATTCTAAATTTATCTGGAGTGAAAATTGTCAAAACGCTTTTGAAAATAGCAAATCACTTTTAATTAATAGTCCAGTTCTGATTACTCCAGACTTTGAAAAACAATTTAAACTTGCCGTTGATGCAAGCGATGTAGGAATTGGAGCTGTTTTATATCAGGAGACAGATGATAATGTTGAGAAACCTATATCATATTTTTCTAAGAAATTAGATAAACATCAGAAAAATTATTCAACTATTGAAAAAGAGTGTTTTGCAATGTTGTCAGCACTTCAACATTTTGATGTATAGTTGAATCCCACTGTATATCCTATTCTTGTTTGTACTGATCATAATCCTCTCACCTTCATACATAAAATGAGAAACAAGAATCAGATATTGACTAGGTGGAGTTTATTGTTACAGGAATATGATGTAATTGTAAAACACATTAAGGGTAAAGATAATGTAATAGCAGATGCTTTATCTAGAGCTTATTAAAACGCTTTGTATATACTATGTATGTTTGTTCATATTATTCATGATAAGTTTTTGTTACACTAAAACTTCTTTTAAGGGGGGAGGTGTTATGATATTGTAATTAATGTATTTATTTATGTTGGCCTAATTTGTGTTGTATGGCCTGATAGTTGTTTACAGAATAATCTTAGAACTGTGCAGTTTAGAAATCACTGGAACAATTACAGAATGATTGGAACTTTCCAGAATGATCCTAATAAAAGATGCATTATATAAACTTCTACATTTTACTAGAAACTTCCATTGTAACTTTCTAGGATGTTCTAGTATAGATTGTTCTAGAATTTTCCTTGACAATTATATATATGCAGACACTAAAGTTAAACACTCACTCTTGGATTTGGACTTAGACATAAATAGACATTAATATTCATAGCCTTTGGATTGACACTTTATTCTACAAACAACATCATACTGGATTGTGACCGTAATATTCAGATTGGATTCCGAAAGATATCCGGATACAGATAAAGATAAAAGATTGGACTCGTATTTTGACAGTTAAGTTGACAGTAATATTTGTGTAATACTTCTTGTAAACTTTTGTATAATAAATATTGTTAAATTTTATTATTGATTTGTGTCTTTTGTTGGCTACAATTTAAAGGCGATTTCTGGCCGTAACAAGACCCTATAAGTGAATCAATATTAACGCCAAAATATGCAATATTTAATGACGTGACAACAGTATCGTAACTATATTCCTTCTTAATAAGTCTATTTAAATGTGTTGTTAGTTTTTGAGGTGAATTCTGACATTTTTGTGCTTTATAAAAAATATTTCCATAAAAAATTGGATTTAAAATACCGGAACGTATAAGAAGTCTGCACGTTGAGCTATATCCTTATACCGATGATAAAATTTAGTAAATGATTTCACTAGATTGTGATATCGAAAATGATATTTTAATAGTCCCAAGGGACCAATCTTTGACCCAAAAGCGTCGATATGAAAGATAAGTGCGTCAGAAAGGCAATTAGTGTTTCAGAAAGATTATATTTTATATTTCATGGGAAAAATAACCAGATGACCGTGAAAATTTGTTAAAGCTAGTAAAATCTGTGTAGTTGGACACCTATAAAAATAATATTTAGAAAAGTTACGTATATAAATTATATTTAAAATAGCATCGTTTTCAACATAACTTGTATAGGTAATTTTAAATGTTACTCGTTTAAGTAATGCCCCTGACTGTTAAAAGAGGGACGAAAGATACCAGAGGGAAAGTCAATCTCATAAATCGAAAATAAACTGACAACGTCATGGCTAAAGATGAAAAGGACAAACAGACAATTAAAAGCACACATGACCCAACATAGAAAACCAAAGAATGACCAACACGAACCCCAACTAAAACAAGGGGTGATCTCAAGTGCCCCGTAATGGTAACCAAATCCTGCTTAAAGTAGACAAAAGGTCACATCTGTTTTCACCAAAAATAAAGATAATTTCTAAAAATAAGATAAGACTATATAACACTGATTTTGTTTTAAAGGAGTCGAAAGATAACAAACAGACATTGAAACTAAAAGCCGAAAATAAACTGCCTACGAATGATTACAAACAAAAAACAAAGGAATCATAACTTGAGAAAGACAAAACGAACAAGCTCTCATGAAAACACAAGTCATTAATGTATAATAACATGTCTGATGTTGCAACACATAGTGATAAAAGAGGGTTAAAGAATTAAATTAAACCTCATAAAATACATCCTAAAAATGAGTTAATCTTAAGACACACACAATGGTGTATTAAATTGAGGACAATTCCTAGAAGGTATAGAAATTAAACAATGTTGAACAACATGGGAAACCAGCAAAACATATAAAATGATTGTGCGAACACAAGATAAGGAAGACAACTCGATTTCATCAGAAATACAAGTCAGTTAGAGTGATTTGCATAATTCTGAACGGACAAAATATTGTTTTGAATATAAACATGCCCTATAGACAGCTGTATATTTCGAACGTAACGTTATCACATATTGTTGGCGCCTTGGCGATAGAGCAAATGGATTTAGACCATGGCTGATTACACCAAAATAATTCATAAGAAACGTACAGCTGCAGATATAAAATACATCGTAAGACATAGGTCAACAAGATCTGTTACTGAAAACACCTACGGCATTTTGAAAATAAGATTCAGATGTTTGTACAAACGATGACATTCACAACAGACATAACTATTAATATCATATTGTAAACTGCTGTTCACTATAAACGATGTGTAGATACACAAAACATACAAAACATGATCCTCTATTTGACCCTGTAGAATGTAACAATGAAACGCAACATTGATTTGGAATTGTCCGTTGACAGCGCAGATTGGCAAGTTCAGAGAAATGATCTCATCAAAAATGTATATGCAAACATGTACATTTGTTAAATAGTTGTTTATTTTGCAAAATTAAACAAAACTAATAAAAGGTATTGCTTTAATTTACTTTGAGTCGTATAAAATGAAGCAAATTTGTAGTTCCACTTATATACTAGTACATAGAAGTGGAAAAATATATTTTCTAATCGATAACATGTATGCCGAAAGTACAACTCACATGTAAACATAACACAGGGACACATATATGTGAGACACGAAATACATCAATGTATTAAAAATGTAAATATGTTCCACGGAACTATGTGTATAGCCTGCAAATGTAACTGTCAGTCAAAACGTGCTATGCTCTTTGGTCGAGTTGTTGTGACGCATTCGCCATTTCCATTCTTAATTTGATGATGTAGCCCTTTAATGAATTATAAATAATCAAAAACAAAGGATATTTAATCCTTCCTTTTAAGATGTTTTTATTCTTTGATTAAAGAAGCTTATTTCTACGTCTCAAACCATTCAATGATATTCGTTTAACACATAAATTGATGTATAAAAATTAAATCCAAGATTAAAATAAAATTGAGAATGGAAATGGGGAATGTGTCAAAGAGACATGATTGTATATATAGTGGCTAAACCGATGACACAGAACAACAGAACATTCACTCTTCTTATGAAAAAGTCGAGAAAATCAATATTAAAACAATTCCGGTGACGATACTGATAAAACTGTATTTCTAAACAACAATCGTTCGTATTAAATAGTTATTTGTTAAACTGTTTTACTAGAAATATACATACAATGAAACGATGTTTTATGTTCATTATTTAGAGAAAATTGCATTAGAAGATTGTCAAACTGAAACTTAACACATGTTAATATTTAATGGATATTGTTCAAAAAACCATATATATATATATTGAAACAATCATGTGCATTCAAACTTGGTTTCTTTTGTCACATGGATATTCAATATAGAAGTATTGTCTGTTCGTAAATCTAACAATTTGAACGTCTGTTTTTGCAGGTTAAAAAAAAAATATAATTTTATAAAGTCGGTATCTTTTTACTATTTTAAACAGTTTGAAAAAAAGGTCGTCTCAATGTTTGTACATGTATAAGCGGTCTTCTCCGTCTAATCACATTTAATTTTTACATCGAAATAAGGTCCATTTTAATCTGCTTAGTAATTTGGTGGGGCGCTAGGTACGAGATATATATATATAAAGCCTTCAATTTTGTCCAAATAAGCTAAGAAACAATGATGACCAATTACTGACTTGCAAGTGAATAATTCGACCTCATTGAATCCGTATTCCTGTGAACTTTAATTAAGCCCCTTAGTCAGAGATGAATACCGCATACATTATGCGTGATCAATATTTAAAGTAAACGAATGTCAAAATTGAAAGTGAAGCAAAAGTCAATCATTTAATTGACTGATTCGATCCACAAAAAAGCATTCTTATACAGATTAAAACGGTGATAGAAATACATATTTCTTATCTATAATATGAAATTAAACAGACCTATAAAAAAGGCCCTGACATAAAAAAAAATACAAAACCATTCAATTGAAAAAAATAACGGCCTAATGTATAGCAAATCAGTTTACATAAAACAATTACGACAGACATGAGCAAACGACAATCACTTAACTGCATGCTCTTAACTTGGCGCAGACACATAAAGAATGTTTTTGGATAAACTTGCTTGTGAATGCTCAACAAACCCTACCCCACCCGTCCATAAACCTAGGATAGTGCTGTAAAAGTACAAAAATGTCAACTTGAAAACAAACAATAAACATCACTTAAAAATCACTTCAGATGGTAACTAATTTGTCTGTTAACATTTAAAGCTACACACCCAAGTTGACGGGACGTTAGCCTCTAATCCGAATAAAAAAATTCTTAAATATGCTACGTCTTTCAAAGACTATACATGACTTGCGGATAATGAACAAATACTGATCGAACACCTTCTTGTCATGGAAAGATATTGATAAAGGTTAAGAGGGCAACTGCTTGTAAAAATTAATTTAATATTTAAATTCAAGCTGACTAGTCTGGTAGAGGTTATTGTTTGCATTGCATGCCAGGTGCGTCTTTCTTCAATCTCAACGAAGTCTAGCTTTTCATACCGAATCGCCATATTTTCCGCCGAAGACCCCATCTCCTTCTTTTTGCATACTCATAATAAATAGGGTTCTGATGTCAATTTAACAAGACAAATCTAGCTGATACAACATGTTGCTAGTTTGTTTTGTCGATCAAAACTCAAGCAAGCGAAAAAGAAAGAGAGAGCTTTAAAAAACTGTATATAGTTTTCAATAAAGTCGATAGATTGATGATGTACGGAAATGCTCAAAAGTCGAGAAAATACTATTGAAAGAAAAAAAACAAAAACATTAGAAGAGCAAAAAGTAATGAAAATAAACAGTTCCTTATTTCTGGACTTACAATAAGACTTGTACTTGTATTCTACTACATGTGTTGTCAGGTTCCTTAAAAAAAAATGTACGTAACTGTCTTGAGAAATAAGTTGATCATGAAAGTACGCTTTGTGGTTTGCAGAGCATATATCTTAACATTAAATTGTGTCATATAACGTGTAAACGATGCTTACTATACGACGTTTTACGATGCATATTTACCGCGTAGTCTTTTTGTTGTTCTTGTTTGTTCTGAGTTTGTTTTTGTCTTGTTTACTGAATAAAGAGGGATTGCTTTTTAAGATAACTAAACTCAATTCACTGTACCTTAGTTATCTATCCAATTATAAAATAGACATTTTGTAAACATAAGCCAATCTTTACAGATTTATTATAGACGAAATACTGCCAAATGTGAAAAGTACAGGAATTACATTTTGTATGTACACTTACTTGGATCAACCCTTTGTGTTATTGCTAAATATATCGCATAAAAAAGACGTAAATTAATAAGCATAGAACGCGTTCTGTTTGTCTATTATAGTTTTTTTTTCTGTTTGTAAAACGTCAGAATTACACCATGAACACGGAGGCAAGAGTCAATATTCGTTTTTATTTACAATTGATTCATTTTATTGATGTGTGCACTCGTACATGTATAAAAACATAATTAATTGTTAAATTGAGAATGGAAATGGGAAATGTGTCAAAGAGACAACAGCCCGACCTTAGGAAAAACAACAGCAGAAGGTCACCAACAGGTCTTCAATGTAGCGATAAATTCCAGCACCCGGAGGCGTCCTTCAGCTGGCCCCTAACAAATATTTACTAGCTTTGTGATAATGAACGCCATACTAATTTCCAAATTGTACACAAGAGACTTAAATTAAAATAATACAAGACTAACAAAGGCCAGAGGCTCCTGACGTGGGACAGGCGCAAAAATGCGGGGTTAAACACGTTTATGAGATTTCAACCCTCCCCCTATACTTTTAGCCAATGTAGAAAAGTAAACGCATAACAATACGCACATTTAAAATTCAGTTCAAGAGAAGTCTGATGGCAGAAGATGTAACCAAAGAAAATAAACACAATGACAATAATACATAAATAACAACAGACTACTAGCAGTTAGCTGACATGCCAGCTCCAGACTTCAATTAAACTTATTGAAAGATGATTATTTTATCATAAGAATAGTAGGCACAATCCATACCGTTAGGGGTTTAGTATCATACGATCATGACATACATGAGAAGAACATAACCCGTGTCATGCCAGCAACTGGGTTTTGAATACATGTGTTTAGTTGCCATGCAAAGACCCTATAAGTGAATCAATATTAAAGCCAAAATATGCAATATTTAATGACGTGACAACAGTATCGTAACTATATTCCTTCTTAATAAGTCTATTTAAATGTGTTGTTAGTTTTTGAGGTGAATTCTGACATTTTTGTGCTTTATAAAACATATTTCCTTAAAAAATTGGATGTAAAATACCGGAACGTATAAGAAGTCTGCACGTTGAGCTATAGTTACAAATGATACCGATGATAAAATTTAGTAAATGATTTCACTAGTTTGTGATAACGAAAACCCTGGTGTAATAATTTTTCAGTAATACATAAATGTCTCTTGTTAAAATCTAAAACATTGGTATATACACAAGCGTATTGTACAAGTTGAGATATACAAACACTGTAAGATGGTGACAAGGGAACTCACATCTAAATATGGATAATTAACCATATGAAATGAAAAATCATCTCTTTTAACGTAAGTTTTAGTATAAAACTTTCCGTAAGTGATATAGATATCAAGATCAAGGAAAGGGCAGTGGTATACATACTGAAGTCGTAATTATTGAGAGCCAAAATATCATCCAAATATCTAAAAGTATTATTAAATTTGATTATCAGATGTAGTTTCGATGTGTCTTTGCTGATTTTTGTGTATATTTCCTGATTGAGTATGTTTGCATCTGAGGACTAAATTAGGAAACATAACAAGACATAAACCTGACAATAATTCAAACAAATCAAAACAAAGAGAACAACAACTGCTACAACACAACAAGATCACGTGTAAATAAACATTTCAGACGAATCCAATACTAAGTACCAAGTTGAAAGTTTCCGAAGTTGATAAAAACTCAATATCAAAGCAAACCAATATTAAGAGATTATCTTTTTTGATAACAAATTTCCAATTTTACAATTATCTTAATATTATTACACGGTTTATAATGCCAATTTAAATACTTTGTGTTTTATGAACGATATTTTGTTTTTCCTAATAACTTAACCAAATAAAGCACGTTTCCCTTAAATCAAAACTTGAGTCCTCAATGCTTTTTAATTTCGTATTGTTTGGCGTGTTTTATTAATTGGAGCGTCACTGTAAACAAAGTTTTATTCTGGTACATCCCTTGGATGGTGTAAACCTCCCAAAAAAACGTGTATGGTGTAATAGTGTATAGCATATGGTGCAATGGTGTAAGGTGTAAGATGTATAGTTCTTTGGTGTATGGTGCAATAGTCTAAATATTTGAAATGTAATTGCATTTTGGGTAATTTTGGATCGTGTAGATAGAATTGGGAATGGTGTATGGTGTAAAATGTAAGGTGTGTGGTGCAAAGGTGTAACGTGTATGGTGTAATACTACAAGGTGTATGGTGTAATGCTACAAGGTGTATGATGTAATGCTACAAGGTGTATTGTGTAATGGTGTATGGTGTAAGATGTCATGGTGTATGGTGTTAGTTGGATTTTTTTTTAAATTTTCCTTCTTTCATTTGCGCCGATTTCATTTTTTTCATTTGCGCCAATTTTATATTTGCTCCTTGTTGCAATTACAGCTAAAATAGGTTAGTTAATCCTGACTATATATCGGTAGGTCAGTGCTAATGACCGCGAGAAGTATTTATAGATGGTACTTTGAAGTGATGTCCGAAAAGCTTTTATCAGTTATATACTTTACACGGATGTAAAAATGGTCATGCATACGACTTTGAAAGAAGAAATACCAAATGTGCATGTAAACAAATCGTTAATGCGTTCTTTAAAAATCACACCTTAATTACCTGAATTATTCAGTCGTCATATCTCGCTGATCTACGATTTTTCAAACAAAGGGAAATTGATTACGGGGAGGGACATAATTAATCATGTTGTTAAATCCATTTGATGGGTCTCTAGGTGACTCAAAAACAAAATGTCAACCCTTTTTGAATATATTCATACTTCAGAATTTTTGCAGTTTTTCCAAAACGACTTTATTCCAATATGAATGTCATTAATTAATTATTTTTATTTATTTATTTAATTTCGTCTTAAATAGATATTTATTAAATATACACCTACATTTGTAAAATAGAATGAAAGCAATTAATTTTTGCACAAAGGATAAAATTATAAGCGCATTGTTGAAATGGCGATGCAGTTATTCTTCAATGACCCGATTTTGAGGGAAATTGCGTGTCAGACAGAATAATTGTAATTGTAAAATACTTTCTGATACTGTCTGATACTTTTCTGAAATCTAATGAGAAAACATTAATGACCACATCTGTGTTTAAAAAAATTCTCGCGCATGACAAAATAAAATATGAGGTTTTTAAATTTATTATGATATTTATCAACACCGGCAAGCGTACACGTCGCATCCCAATTGACCGAATAGAAAGTAAATTTGAACTTGTAGGTCTGTTAAAACCATTTCAAAATTTAAATATCACTTCTTAGGCAATTTCTCGTGGGGCAACTTATTTTATAGGAGTTTAACTCTGCGTACAATAGTAAAATGTAAAATCACAAAAATACTGAACTCCAAGGAAAATTCAAAAAGGAAAGTCCCCAATCCAATGGCAAAATCAAAAGTTCGAAAGGATAACAACTGTCATATTCCTAACTTGGTGCAGGTATTTTCACAATGGTGGATTGAACCTGGTTTTATAACTAGCTAAACCTCTCACTTGTATGACATTTGCATCAAATTCCCTAATATTATCACCGATGCGTGAGCAAAACAAACAGACACAATAGGTAAAAATGTCAAAAATAGGGGTACAGCAGTCAACATTGTGTTATCATCTTAATCACTATAAAAACAACAAAGGACAAGGTATGATAAGGGCTATTTTTTGCCCCCTCTCCAAATAAGTTTATATTGATATCAATGATGGTCTTAGTGTAGACACTTGAAAAAATAATGATTGTATTGTGTTCCGGTGAAAGAAAGGTTGCCTAGCAACGTTTTTTTTTTATTAAGAATGAAAATTATCACATAATAATTGCTTTATCAGTAAAAATTTAAATACTTGCAAATAATATTGTTTGTCCAAGAAGAACTTGAAGTCACAAATGCAAATACCCTTTGAATTTGTTTATTATATGTTTAAAACAACCTTGGCAACAGAAATGTTGCCTAGCAACAGTTAAAAAATTGGTGCTTGCCACTCTTAAGTATGAATTAAGCAGTTGTTTGAAGATTTTTCTTTCCATTTGGAGTTTCATTCCAATATTTTTTCATATACATCTTTTTTTATTCTTTACAAATTTCGTATTGAGCATAGCAACACAAGTGTTGCTTAGCAACAGCAAAACATGTTTGAATTAAAGCCAACTACAAATCAATTAGTCATTATATTGAACAAATTAAATTGAATGCAATGCAGATTGTCTGTTTGTGAACATGTTTAGTTAGAAATGAACACTTAGTTCAATTGTAGGTCACTACACGCTGATCAACAACTAAGATACATAACAAGTGCATATCAACCATGTAATAATAGGTTCTTTATATTTTTGGAAGTATGAACTTAGTTATTTTTTAGGAATATACTTCCTAATACGGTGTTACACTATAATATAAACATCTAGATTATCATTATTTTTTGGACGAATTCTATATCGAGTATAGAATCCCACATCTTGCTTAGCAACAGCAAACATTTTTTTTTAAATTGTAGACCACTACAACACCTTTATTTGACTTTCAATGTGAAAGTTTTTTTCATGAAAACAAGAATATATAGGATATTTAATAATTTGAGATGAGTTTGAACAGCGTTCAAAGATACTTAACAGTTAATGGAATCAAAGAGACGTGACTTGTACCACATACAGACATTGAAGGCCGTAGCTAGGCATCTTAATTTAGTGAGGCTAAATAATTGAACGAATAATAACGAAGAAGCACAAAAAGGCATAAATCAAAATTAACATCCTAATTATGCTTATATTATACGATTGTATTGATCTAAGGAAAATGCACCCATAAATGGTACATGCATCTCTTGGTTAAAGAATTCATCACAGCATAGCATTCTTCAATTTTCAATATTTTGATTGGTTGAATAAGAAAAATTTAGAGTTATTAATGAACATAACTTTTGAAGCTGTGCCAATTACTCTACTCAAGGACAACCGGAAAATCCTCTCACGGTTTTCATTCGGAACCAAATGTTCTGCGTGTGTAGATTACCACCCGTGATTGTGTAAGGTGTAGATAAGCAAGCCATATTGTCAAAACTAGCTAGAATGATCCTGTTGTTGATGGAACACTGCGTTTATATAGATATATATTAGAACAGTTGGTGTTAGTGGCAGTCTTTGGTTGTTTTTGTTTTTTTGTAAATCACAGAAAGTGTGTCTTGTAGATGTGTTTTTGATTGTTTTTTTGTCTGTGAGGTCTCTTAATGACGTAAATCCAAAATGTACCTTTATGTACAAGACTAGTATAAAGTTATTTAAACCTGAACAACCAATAGAGTTCACGAAAAATCTGATAGTTCAAACATAATCTTATTTCATAAAAATAAAGTGTATTCAATTTGTAGAATTAAGCAAATATAACTAAAAAAAGTAACTTCGATATCTCGACAAATATTGCTTAGCAAAACGAGTTCACATATACATGTACAAACACCCTTTCTTGGTATCAATCATTCTTACAAAAAATACGTTGCCAAAAGTCGACAAGTGAAATTGAATGTTAACATCTGTCCTACAACAACAAAATCTATTAGATACAGGAAGACATCCTTCTCCAGCAGTTAAAATCAGAAATCCCTAACCATCAATTAAGGGGGAAGAAATAAAAAACACATCAGTTAAAGGAGACATTCATCATCCCAAGATAAACGCAGCCATCTTTAACCATTAGCTACATGTAAAGGGTACCACCCATCACTAACAGTTCAAGACAAGTTTCATTGCCATCGATTACAGTTAGACAGCCAACAACATCCGTCAAATAAAACCATCAGTCAACGGTGACATCCGAAGCTACTGGTATAAAAAACATCCATCACTACCAGGTTGAAGACGATATCAGTTAAAGGAAGACTTCCATAACTATAAGAAAAGGAAAACCATTGATATATAACACGATGAAAGGGATACAGTCAGCGGTATTAGTTTAAAATACACATTCACCACCACCAGTTAAAAAAGACTCTCAACAACATCAGTTAAAAAATAACTACCAAAACCGTCAGTTGTTGGATAATTATCAACGGAGATTTTTCAGAGCAGTACGTTACTTATATGTAATCATTCATAATCAGTGGTTCATCGAATGTGATTACTGTAATCAAGCAGAAAAGGCAAAACTGTTACCCTTTCAAAAGGAATATATTTGATCATGGAACAGTTAGCTAACAAGTAAATCATGCATGTGAATGAATGTATCTGAAGCGATCTTAACTTTACCGTAAAGAATAATTGTTCACTAGTTCTTTTTGTAAGCCATTTTCTCAAGAAACGTATTCATCAATTTACAAAGCTTCGTTGTATACATTAATACTAATCTTAACTTCAATGATTCCACGTATAATGCGTTATTTGACTTGACGATTGTTCTAAGACAAATTGAAATGAATTTGAAAACCAAATGTTCAGAAGAAAATTGAAGGTCTTCCGCATCAATTCAAAAAAAAAAAAAAAGAAAAAAAACATTGACATGACTGAAACGCAATTATTTCTGAATACCTAGCTCACAGTTTGGTGCAGACATATCATTATATAAAAGTAACTCACGTTAACGCCGCGTGTACATATTTCGTTAGTTATCTCCGATTTTTGAATTTAGTAGAAACGCGCGTTTTTTATAATTACGTTAACACGAAATAATGGAAACTTCTAATGTCTATCAGAGTGAACGGGCGTTTACTCTGCGTCCGGTAAGTCAGTGGTAAACGGGATTTAAATGTAGAAAAGATCCACTAACAAACATAATTAAAATCATATGCAAAAAATCAAATACTGAAAAAAAACCAATGTTAATTTATGTTGTATACAGTATAAGGAATAATTGGTCAACATTCACATTCTTAATGGCAGATGCAACTAGGTTAATCTTTAATAAATAAATAAATGACATAGCGTACAAATAGTTGGTACCATGCCGTTACACATTATCACGGCTTTTTATCTGATATCAATTTTAGTGTTCTACAGTAAACGTGCCTTCGCCTTATCAAAAATCGAAAAAAGAGTTGTTTTCGCGTTAACGTGGAGGTATACGCAAAGGTAAACGCGAAAATGAACGCACGTTTACTTTTCTCAAAATTAGAAGTAGCCTCGTTTTCGCGTTAACGCAGAGGTGAAAGAGATATTAAATGCCGAAGTAAACGCCCCTTTAATTTTGATATCTACTATAACACTTCGGAGTTAACGCAGAGAAAACGCGGCGTTAACATGAAATGCACGCGAGAAAACGCCGTGCTAACTTTGTATTGCCTGTCTACATGTAATGCTTGGTTGCACATAACTGTACTTTGACAACAAATTAAAGTTTTTGTTTATATTGATTCAATAAAGATATGTTTTTTTTATATACTTAAACAAAAGGGGATCATCGTCAACTGCTGGTTAACAAATGTCACTTCTGGTCTCATATGATAGCGTTATTTTCACCAAATGTATATGGTTTGTAAATACTTATGCCTGTAATAATGTAATAATTTGCAACTTCGGGTGATGTATTTCGTTCTCACATGATAGGTATGTGCATACCCATATGAAACATGTATGGTGTCTAGGATTTCTTTCATAAAATAAGTTCAAACATTATTACTTCCGGTTAATATTTTTCATCATTCATTACCCAATCATTTTTTTTTTCATAATATCAGAGACATATAATACATATTATATGTATCTGATAATATTATAATAGTAAAAAGATTGTATAATCCAAAGAAAAATGTATGTATGTATGTTGGTTTTGATTTTTTTCTTTTTAAATTTTTTTCGGTTCTTTTTTTTTTTCGTATATGTTTCTGTTTAATTTATCTAAATAATTGTATTCACCTACATATTACACCATTTATCTTAAACACTCTTTGTTTTCGCTTGTCAAATTGACTTTCCTTTGTACCTTATTTCGTATATCAAAACATATAAAAAAAAGCCAGGGCTTAAAAGTTCAAGTATTATGAAAAGCGTATTCCCCTTTTTTAAACTAAACCATACAATGTAACAGTAAATATGTTGACCCTCTAAAATAAAAAAGGATAACGTAATCCATGTTTTAAATGCCTTTTTCACACCTAAATGAAATCAATATTTATGAACCACAAAATAATCCAAAGTTAATGATCAATTGTTCGTAAACTAGTTTGTCCGTGTTGATAAATGTACTAAGACTTCCTTTTCTTGTAAATCTTTAGATGCCTCCAGCTTTAAAGATCTATGTAAACAAATTCTTATATACCACACAAAACATACAGTTTACTAATATATACTTGGGGTTCAGACTTGGGGTCTATTTTTTATTTATGATTATAAAAAATATTATTAACAACTATATAATATTAAACATAATCGAAACATATTGATATTTTTTTTTTTTTAAACATAATTATCAAAGTAAGAACTGCGTTAATATAAAATATTAAACAATTAATAACATTGTAATCCCTAACGGCCTCACTTGACTATAATTGACATAAGAATTAAGTTATCGTTAAGTAAATTAGGGTGCGTTCGAATAGAAAGTCCTAAACATTGGCGACTTATTGTAGAATTAGAGAAATTTGAATAAAAAAGAATGTCAAAGAGGTAGTAAGTAAATAATGTATATAATGTATATATAGATGTATTTTCGAATTTAGATATTTCGCTGTTATTATATTTATTCTTATTTTTACACTATAGAATATTTTTTTTTTATTGGCTATTCTAAATGCTTCATAAAATATCTGTGATGTTTTCTGTTGTATTGATGTATGATTGATGTCACCCGTTGTATTTGCTATCCGTTGTGCATTGTTAAATTCTAAAATTCTTTTAAATTTTTAAGTTTGTAAAGTTCTATCATCTTATTAATATACATGCAATAACGTGAGTATAACAAAACAAAATTTATATATTTTTTTTTATTATTTTTGCTATTCTAAAGTTTCAAGTATTCAAATATTTAATAATTTCCCATTTCAGTAACAAATGATTTCTCTCATATCTCAAACCTTGTTTGTTTTGTTTTATATATTTTTATTTTTTTCGTCTTTTTTGGACTTTTCGTCAGTTAAGTGTGATGATGTGTGTGGTTTTGGTGGTGTATATATCTCGTTTTGCTGCCTGATTTTACGTAGTATGATTTCCATGTTAAAACCCAATGGGTAATTGTATAGAACAGTATAGGGCAGCTATCGGGTTATTTAACTTATGTAGTTGCACATTTGGTCTCGGTAGTTTAAACTCACAAACAATTGATAGCTCTATAATAGAAATATTACTTACCAATTTCAGATGTTCGTTTCTCGTCGTCTCTCTGTCACTACTCCAGAGCTTAAATCCGAATATAAATATTGTTTTCCTGCTATATGTTTTAAATTTCATTCTTATTATTGGAAATATTGAAACTAATCCAGGTCCTAGCTCAGATATTATAAATGAGTCTACCTCAAGTATAAAAGAAACTGCCTCACTATCCATATGTAACATAAACATACGCAGTCTAAGACATAAGCTAAATTTTATCCAAAACTTTGCTGATGAATTTGATATAGTAACTATAACTGAAACTCATTTAGATCCAAGTGTTAACATTGACGATTTGCAACTTTGCTCATTTTCGAAGAATATAATCCGAAAGGATCGTAACAGTGCAGGCGGGGGTATTATAATCTATGTAAAAGATGATATATCCATTGCACGAAAAGGTGAACTCGAAAACCATATTGATGAGACAATATGGGTCGAGATTAAAGGTAAAGGTCAATCATTTCTTCTTTGTTGTACATATAGACCTGAGTGGACGGACAATGACTATTGGACACGACTTAATTATTCACTGGGATTAAGTTACCAGCTAAGCGAGAATATTGTTATAACAGGAGATTTGAACTCTGATTTATTTTCCATTCATAATAATAGATTATATGATACATTGAATCTTTTTAATCTAGAAAATGTTATAAATAAACCAACAAGGGTGACTGCACATAGTAGCACATTACTTGACCCGATTATAATCAGCGATACAATTAAATATTCAATTGCCGACGTTCTTAAATTACCGTCTGAAATAAGTGATCACGATGCTTCTGTAATATTTTTAGAATGTCCGATATTTGCAACCAAATCATACAAAAGAGAAATTTGGTTGTACGATAAAGCAGATCTAAATAAATTTTCTTTAGACCTTGATTCTGTCAGTTGGGATGAACTTTTTTCTGATGTTGAGGATGTTGACGAGATGTGCAATATATTTACTCAAAAACTCCTAGACATAGCCAGGCAAAACATTCCAACTCGACATGTTTATATACGAAACAATGACCGACCATGGTTTGACAATGAATTAAGAAGAGAAATTCGTAGAAGAGACCGTTTTCGTAAAAAAGCCTTAAAAACTCAAAAAGATTGCGATATCAATAAATACAAAAAGCAGAGGAACAAAGTAAATAATATGAAAAAAGCTGCAAAAGAAAAATTTGAAAGAAGTTTGGAAAATCTTATATTAAATAACGTGGCTAACCCTAAAACTTATTGGAAAATAATGAAAATGCTTATAAAATCAAATAAAGGTTCTGGTGATTTACCCCCACTTAATAATATTATTCACGATGAAAGCATGGACGATGTAGTGTACGGAGACGACGAGAAATGTAATCTGCTAAATAAATATTTTAGTCTGATTTCTTCCCTAGAGGAGGAAGGTGTTCCTATACCCGAAATTAAGCCAAGAACAAATATTTTTTTAAAAGACTTGGTAATTGAAATAGATGAAATAGTCGATATAATTAAAACTTTAGATCCTAATAAGGCATCTGGTCCAGATGTCATAAGCCATAAAATGTTGAAAATGTGTCCTGAAAAAATAGCAATTCCCTTAAAAATAATATTTAATAAATCCCTACAACAATGCAAATATCCCACCAGCTGGAAGATTGCTAATGTAATAGCATTTTTTAAAAAGGGGGATAGTTCGTTACCATCTAACTATAGGCCAATATCGCTTATAAGTTGTGTAGGGAAAATAATGGAGCGAGTTGTTTATAAACATGTCTTCAATCACCTACACAGAAATAAGTTAATATATGAATACCAGTCTGGTTTTCTGCCAAAATATTCGACAGTTCATCAGCTTTTAGAAATTTATAATTCTATATTAAATTCATTAGAAAATAAAGAAATTAGCTGTTTTGTTTTTTGTGACTTTTCTAGAGCATTCGATAAAGTTTGGCATAAAGGATTGATACATAAAATGAAGTCATACGGTGTTGACGGAAATTTATTAAATTGGTTTCAAAGTTACTTAAACAACAGACAACAGCGAGTTGTTATTAAACAATCTTCCTCTGAACTTTGCAGTATTTCAGCTGGTGTCCCACAGGGTTCTGTTTTGGGACCGCTGTTATTTATTATCTATATTAACGATATTGCTGAACACTTGATTTCTTTATGTAGATTATTTGCAGATGATACATCTCTGGGCTACTCTAGTCGTGACACGACACAAATACAATCAGTGATCAGTCACGACCTGAGTGAGCTCAGCGAATGGTCTAAGAAATGGCTGATGTCCTTTAACCCAGCAAAAACAGAAATAATGTTGTTTTCATACATTGAAACTCCAGAAATGAATTTCACTTTCAATGATAAGAGGATTGAAGTTACAGACTTCCACAAACACTTGGGTGTTACATTTAGTAAAGATGCTAAATGGAACACCCATGTGGATAATATCATAAAAAATGTATCTAAACATTTAAATGTACTTAGAAAATTAAAGTACAGGATAAGTAGGAGCAACTTAGAAAAGCTTTACTTGACTTTTATTAGACCGCTTCTCGAATATGCATGTGAAGTTTGGGATAATATGGGTGTGGGTTATTGTAAAAAATTAGAACAGATGCAGCTTGAGGCAGCCAGAATTGTAACCGGTCTTCCTATTTTTACAAGTAATAGAATTATTTATGATGAGATTGGTTGGGAAACTCTAGCTGAACGAAGAGAAAGAAGGAAATTACAATTATTCTATAATATTCAGCATAATAATGCACCAGCCTATCTTTGCAATTTAATTCCACCAACAATCCAAAGTACAGCTGTTTATCCATTACGTAATGGGAATGATTTAATATACCCTTTTTGTAGACTTTCATTAACCCAAGAGTCCTTCATACCTTCAACAATACGACTGTGGAATAACCTTAATGTGGTGACACGTAACATTGACTCTTTAGGTAAATTTAAAACCGAACTAAAAAATCTTAAATTAAATTCAAAAGCCCAAGTACCAAAACATTATGACTTTGGCAATCGTAAACTCAATATTATATTGACACAACTTAGGTGCTCAGCTTCTTTTTTGAACTATGATCTTAACAGAGTCAACATTATTTCAGATCCGTCTTGTAGTTGTGGTGCTAAGT
The DNA here is from genome assembly GCA_019925275.1 of Mytilus edulis. Taxonomy (NCBI): domain Eukaryota; kingdom Metazoa; phylum Mollusca; class Bivalvia; order Mytilida; family Mytilidae; genus Mytilus; species Mytilus edulis. Next base: position 127,586,159 of record CM034360.1, on the reverse strand, counting down.
TCGAAGATTCACGTCACTTCTTTTTTTATTGTCCTAAATATTCGAATATAAGAACCAAATTATTTAATAATCTAAATTGGTTACCAGACAACTCTCTACTAAATTTGAACACCTTAACCTCCGGCGATAAGTCTTTAACTAATGTTGAAAATGAAAGAATTATAAAGAATGTATATGAATTTATTAAAGAGTCTAAGAGGTTTCTAATTGTGTAATGTAACATATTATAAAGTGCAAATACATGCATATTGTGTATTACCACTCACATCACCACACACCACCTTTTCAGAGTTCAAATAATTTATATATATATACATAATGTATTGTTTGTATGCATGCTTTGTAAATATTCTAATGTTATAAATTGTTATGGGAGAAGACTTTATAAGTTTGATTAACTTGTGTCTCATCCCTTTTGCACATTTACGCAAATAAAATATGTTTAAACTAAACCCAATAATTTGCAGAAGATCGTATAGATTTATCATGAAAAAATTGGAAGGAATAATCGATTTACTTTTAAATATATACATTTTAAGAGCAATATTTCATATAAGATGTAATTGGCTTGTTCAGACCAAAACTAGCATATCTTCACTTCAATAAAGCAAACATTTTGATGTAGCTTTGTTTATATATTTATAACTTTGAAAGAGTCAGAGAAAATGCAAAAAAACAGGCAAAAGTCAAGATTGAGATTATGACCTTAAACTCCAATACTGACCTAATTTTCAAAGTTAGGACCAATCAAACATAAAACAATGAGACTTAAGGTTTACACAGCTAACGGTTTATGAGTTCAAAAACATAACAAAAAATTCGGTAGAGATAGATTACTCATTTAAACTTCACTGAATTGCTACGATCTAAATCAGTCAATATGTAACGAACAATTAAGAAAAATAATTTTATATTCATCTTTTTTTGTTGTTGCGGAGGAGACAAAATGACAAGAAAAACAGTGTCTGGAGAGATAACTCCTATAAAGATAAGTATTAGGCTTTGAAGGCTCAATATAAAATGCGCATTAACTGTGCGATATCATATTTCAAACATCTAAGCGATATCTTAAGAACAAAAATTATATGCAAGAAAAAGTGGCGGAAGAAGAAAAACAAAACTATATTAGGATACAAAACCAATCCGTCTTTCAAAAGAAAAGTGAGAAATAGAAATTGTAATACACTGCATTAACTATTTCACGGTCAATCGTTTTTCTTTTCTTAAAACAGGTTGATACAATATTTTAAAGCGTTTTGTTTGTCAGGCTTTGTGGTCTTTCATTTGCATTGGAATTTGCTTGAAGTATAAACGTTTTAAAATATAATTTAAGAAAACATTGTTAGCAGAAACTAAATACACATACTTATCTGCATATGTAGTTTAGATATTGATACCTTTTTAAGTCAGTGTATCTTTATTTTTAAGATTCATGTATTCAACCAAGAGAGACCAAAAGGTAACTGTTATTCAGGACAAGGTCAAAATTTTAACACCTTTGATGGCAGGTAATTTTGTTTATAAACGAATTAGTAACTACTACTTGAAATTAAGAAGTTGACATAGCACATCTGAAATAAGTAACAAAATTGCCAATGGCAAGTGATATGCAAATGTAAATGATGTAGTACAAATACAAATATTATCATGTAGTATTGCTATCAAGTCGTATCATGCTGTCTGAGTACAATGATTTTGAACCATTGTGCTATATAAACCCTAAATTCAAATATATTGCCTTTAACAGATGATTGATATGACCGGTGTGTGACTGCACAATGGAATTTTTATTTATTTTAGGAACCACTAATTTGACGGGTTCATAGCTTTGTAAAATGAAAGACTTTTTTGTTTTCAGTCTTTTCCAACTCCTATTTAATTTGTCTTCCTTACATGTGTTGTTTAAAAAAATGAAACCTGTAGAAAAAGTGGAAATCACAATATTAACGCGAACATTATTTTCTTAGGTTGAATTTTTTGAAAAGAGGCGATCACAAGAGAGATCCGCGGCACTAGATACATTTCCATATTTGTTGTTGTTGTTGTTACTTGATTGACAACCTATCTGCAGCATAAACGACAACATCTGTTCACTAACGTATGTGACGTCAATGTTATAGGAGTAGTTAAAAATTAAAATTATTCGACGGTGAAAATAAGGGACATTCACTGCTGGTTTGGATGATTATGGCAATTCGTTCTTCCTTGTATTTAAATATCAACATGCAGATGAAAATTCAATATCGTGAATTATTCCATGTTACGTGATAACACGTAACTCAACAGAACTGTTTGCATTACGAAATTAAGGATACTATTGCAAAACAGAAAATGCACCTTGCAAAATTCTCTAACGTTCTTTAAAGGATACGAAAAAAAAGCAATTGCCACAAAACACAAGTCAGTGAAGGATTTTGTCAAAATCATACGTTTTCATCTTGCCTTAAATACTTGTATCATTATTCTCTCTGTTGCTGTCCTTTTAAAACATTTATTCAAAATTGACACTACTATAATATTTTCATGTTATCTTCTACATCGAAAGCACATCCTTTTTTTATATAGAATGTGTCTTATATCGTTCAATTTTTTGCTGGATTCTCTATTTGAGTTGAAATGATCCTTTTTAATAAAACATTTGATTGTATCGTTTACTTATAGTTTTCCATTATTTTTTAGGTCATTTACCACTCATGAAAAGGGCGAATTTGTTTTGTTTCGACATAGGACAAAACTGATAGAGGTATAAATAAATTGATAGATATAGATACATTCATGATAAAACATTGTTATCATTTTCAACTGGAAAAGAAAAGGTCATTATTATTTTAACAGCAATATGATTATGTGTATTTGTTTTATGTATACGACAATTTTTTTTCTTGTCTATAAGTATGAACTATAACTTACGATTTTCTATTTTCAAAATATAGTGAATAGACTTTACTTATGACATTGTGCTACTTTTTGTGCTCAACTTACCGTTCATATGTTCTATCATATTACCAGTTTACTTATGAATATACCACAGTCAAAGACGTTTCAAACTACCAGCGATTTCTTGCAAATAAATAGTATGTCATGGAGTAAGCTGAAAGTGAGTTATAGATTCGTTAATTAGATGAATATACATAACTTGTTTCTCAGTATGTATGAAATACTTTATATGTTTTACTGTTGATGATTTGTTGACTTTTCAAAATGATATATGAACTTTAGGTACACACTTCCCAAATATGGGAGGACAATAACCAACCGGCTTCTAACTCTGCAATATTAATTCGGGCAGCAAAAGATATGTTTGTTATATACGGATGCAAAAATCCAACGAGGTGGATTACAAGAAGACTAAACTGTCAAAACGGACAAGAACATCTTGAAGTTTTTGAACTTGGAAAACGTTATGAGGTAGCGATATTTGTGATGAGTTACAGCCCTCTTATAAAGTGTATAAAATATCAATGTTCTTTTAAACTTGTATACATTCTGTTAATCAGATTTATATGAGTTCACTGATAAATGTCCTATTTTTATTATCAGAAACGATTCAAAGAGTATATAATATATATACTTGTAAGAAATTATATTCCTATCTATCAGTTTGTCGTTCTTCATTTCTAAGTCGGTAAACAGTAATACAGTTAAAATTAAAAACCAACTGTTCAGAGAACAATTGAAAGTCTTTCCATATCAAAGAAATTATGAAAAGAAGCAAGTTTCTTTATACTGATTCAATAGATGAATGTTTTCCTGTACTTTGAGTTAGATAATGGAGATAATGTGCTACTTCAGATGAACGAATGTCACTTCCAGTTTCATATGATAACTTCTTTAACAGTGATTCGAAAAATATAAAGTTTCTATATACTTTAACCTTTTAATCAGAAGATAACTAATTGGTCAGCTCCGGTTTATCAAAAGTCACTTTTAGTCTACAATGATAAGTACATGTATTTAGATTATAAATATATGGATTCCGAGTACTTTTTCATGAAAAATGAGCAAACATGGCTACTTCCGTTTTTTCAAGGTCACTTCCGGTTTGCATTTTTCAAGGTCATATGTCACCCAACACTTTGGTTAAGGTCAAATGGCTATATAATGAACCAAGTTGAAGTAATAATCAATAAACCTGATAACTAGACATTTCCAGGGCACTAACTCCTATAAGATGCCATAAGATTGTTGTAAACCAAATGTAACATATCTTCATTACAATTAAGCAAACATTTTGCTCTTGTTCTTTTATATATATCTTTAAAGGTGTTGGATAAAATGCAAAAAACAAGCAAAAGTCAACATTGATTACTTGACCTTGACGTTTGACCTTGACCTAATTTTCTGAGTAAGGACCCAGGGGTCTCAAATAAAAACATTGCAGGGTTATACGGTTAACGGCTTATGAGTTAAATAAACATACCGACAAATTATTACTTAATAATATTTATTCGTTAAGGCTCCTTGTAGCTGATACCACCCTTATATTACAATATAATTCTGAGTAGAAATCAGAAATAAAACCAACAGTATATAGTTTTATTATCGACAGTCATGTCATATCTCTTTTTTTTTTAGTAGCGTCGAAAGGACATAATGTATAACTATATTCAATATATCGACGAAATGCTTATATATTCCAAAGGTGATACTGCAAACTGAAACCCTTATACAAGTATTTGTGAAAACATCTTGGTTAAATATTTAGTTACTATTTCTCCTAATGACTGGGGACAATCGAATGGTTTATGTGGGACGTACAATGGTAATTGAGAAGACGATATTACAAATAGGAATAGTGAAATTGTGGACTCCGAAGATTGTATAAGCAGTTGGACGTATGTTTAAAAAATGAAGAGGAGTATATGACATTATTTGTTTTAAATAAATAAACATTTCAGTAAACATCGAAAAGCCGGTTTACCTATGAAAACAAACATTACTAGCTATTGATATAAAAAGGTGCACTAAAACGTCATGTGTATATGAACAGCTATTAACAGATTGAATAATCAATAGTAAAAAAATAGGTTTATGTCAAATTTGTTGCATATCCACTGCCGAAAATTTAGTTTTACTCCGAATGTTCGCTTGTAGTCAATTAAAAAATTCGTTAATGCTCACCTGTTCGAAACAAAATCACATATAGGAAAAGATAGAGGTTTTTACTCGGTTAAATGTATATCATTTCTGAACATATATGAAGAGATATTCAAATTTGTACGTAATGTCTTTACACTTCACAAATATCAATGATGCTAAAAGTCAATTGAGGCCTGGTGGACAGGTATTTAACAGATAATTGTCATATCAATTTTGAAACAACTTTATCCTCGTATACCTGATAGAGTTTTTTTTTCATTGTAACTAGTTATATACTCCACGATATATATAGAACAATAAAAACATCGCCTTAAGTAAATTTTACAAAGTGATTTACTGTTGTAAAAACAACTTTTTAGAACATGTAGATGCTTCCCAGGTGATGTGATATAGTCGTCCTCGACATAAAAAAGGGACGAAGTACCAGAAGGACAGTCAAACTCATACACTCGAAAAAAAAAAAACTGACCACGCCTGGCTAAAAATGAAAAAATCAAACAGACAAACAATAGAACATATGACACAACATGGAAAACAAATAAGCAACACGAACCCAACCAACAACTAGTGGTGATTTCATATGGAACACCACAGCTGTCTTATGTAGAATTCTGATATTACTTTATAAAACTGAGAATGGAAATGGGGAATGTACCAAAGAGACAACAACCCGACCATAGATAAAAACAACAGCAGAAGGTCACCAACAGGTCTTCAAATGTAGCGAGAAATTCCCGCGCCCGGAGGCATCCTTCAGCTGGCCCCTAAACAAATATATACTAGTTCAGTGATAATGAATGTTGCTTTATTATTATTTAATGATATTTTGTCTTTACTTAATATGGTTTTGACCTTACGTAATAAGGTTTTAATATAGCTCAATATGGAATAGTCATTACTTAATAATATTTCGTTTTTTTAATGGGCTTCGGATGAATATTAAAATTTAAGTTTGAGTGGTTGTTCAGAGTGATTTGGTATGAAAAGGGGGAACGGCAGACAATCCGAACAGTATTCCGAACATAATTGAGATATATCAAAACCACTTGGTCCTGATATTTGATCCGAAGTTCTCAAAAAGAAGCAGTACTATAACAGTACAACACTATTTCTATTCTGTGGCATGCATAGTTATAGATAAAGAATCTTCATACATTTACCAAGTTAAGAATGCACATTTACTAAATTGCTAATCGAAAAAGTACCCGTTTTCAGATCTCGAAATGTGATATCATTTATGTTTTAACATTGTAATATATAATATCTACAATGCCTTCAAGTTGTTGCTGTTATTAATTCGTATGTTCTGTATAACGGATATTATATAACGGTCAACCAACTCGCTATGGTGTTTGTAAAATTATGTGGGGATTTCAACTTCAACCCTGATAAAGACTAGTTTAGAAAACTTTTAAGTTTAACTTTAAGTTATATATTTGCATGCAGACTTTAAACTTCTTGTGTTTATTTTGTGCAAAAAAATCTTAATTTTGTCATATTTATCTATAAAGGTAATTTGCAACACAATCTGATTCTTTAAAAATATATCTATATTTGTATTATATCTTTGTGGGTAAAGATTTTTTTATTTGATACATTTAAAAAAAAATTTATGGATGTTTAAGATTGGTATGTTGGCAAATATGTTTATTTTGCCATGTTCATACTGACAAAAGCGACATCAACAATATTCTTAGCACACCAAATTGGTCAGATACATAACCTTATTCATCTATGTGTTAAAAAATAAAATAATACCATAATATTCGCAACTTGAGGGGCACAAAACAGGCTCTTACCACACCTTCTACCTTACAGTTTATACAAAATATAACGAACCGATATAAACAACAGAATAAAAGATTCAGTGTAATTTTAACGCGCAATGAAAGAATGATATCCAGATTTATGGTGTTGGTGCCTGTTAACTTAATTTTTGATTTGATTTTTTCTTTTCACAAAAATATTTGAATTCCCCATACCAATAATTTAAACAAGTGGTTTTTTTATTTGACAAGATACATAAATACTCGAAGTAAACAGAAAACAGAACTTTTTAAACGTAAAAAAAACGGATACAAAAGTTCTCCCTTTGGAGTCATCAAGATTGGAGAGAGAAAAAAAACAACAAAATGTATAAAATACACACGGAACAAATATTTCTTACATTCTAAAATGACGTACTTCTTTCGCTTAGTGAACAAATCCATGCCCTACATCCAATAAAATTTGCACATGCGTATACTGACTTCTGCAGAACAATACATTTTATCAAATTATCATGCACTTAATATAGTTCCTATTAACCTTTTTAAAACATTTAAAAGCATTTATACTGTAAATGTATTCTAGGCATGGTAAATGTGATGATGGATTCGAAGGTTCTATTGACCGACGGAAAGGTGAGTTATCAAAAAGGCCATGTTCTTTCATTTCAGTATGGTTTTTATGCATCATAAAATGTTAAGTATCGCATACTTGAGGCAAAGGTAAATTTTCCAGATCAAATTTAGACAAAACGAAATAACTTTAGTAAATGTTTGTGAATGAATATATCACACGTATTATTGTCAACCCTGCGACTTTAGTTGCAGAAAGCTCGACATAGGGATAGTGATCCGGCGGCGGCGGTGTTAGCTTAATTCTTAAAAGCTTTATATTTAAGAAGGAAGAATATCTGAATGCTTCATACTTTGTATATGGAGGCCTCATGATACGAAGTTCCCGTCAGTCACATGTCCAATGTCCTTATCCTTATTTTCATGGTTCAGAGACTACTTAAAAAAAGTTATTTTTTTTGTAATGTTAAGTTCTCTCTTATTATAAGTAGTAGGATAACTATATTTGGTATGTGCATACCTTGCAAGGTTTTAATTCCCGTCAGACAGTTTTCACTTGACCTCGACCTCATTTCATGGATCAGTGAACAAGGTTATGTTTTGGTGGTCAAGTCCATATCTCAGATACTATAAGCAATAGGTCTAGTATATTCGGTGTATGGAAGGACTGTAGGGTGTACATGTCCAACTAGCAGGTGTCATCTGACCTTGACCTCAATTTCATAGTTCAGTGGTTATAGTTAAGTTTTTGTGTGTTGGTCCGTTTTGCTTATACTGTATGCAATTGGTCTACTATATTTGATGTATGAAATGATTGTAAGGTAAACATGTCTAGCTGGTAGGTGTCATCTGACCTTGACCTCATTTTCATGGTTCTGTGGTCAAAGTTATTTTTTGAGTTTTGGTCTATTTTTCTAATACAATAAGCAATAGGCCAACTATATTTGGTGTATGATAATATTTTATGATCATATGTCAGTCGCGCAGATTTTATTTGACCTTGACCTCATTCTCACAGTTCATTGCTCAGTGTTAAGTTTTTGTGTTTTGGTCTGTTTTTCTTAAACTATAAGCTATAGGTCAAATATATTTGTGGTATGGAAGAATTGTTAGCTGTACATGTCTGCCTGGCATTGTTTATCATGTTTATCTGACCTTGCCATCATTTTCATGGTTCATTGATCAATGTTTGGTTTTCTTGGTTAATGTTAAGTTTATGTGACAGTTGTAATAAAGCTTTACATTTAGGACTATCAACATAAAATCAATGATTAGTAAAGAAGGCGAGACATTTCAGTGTGTGCACTCTTGTTTTACTTCTTATATGGCAATGGATAATTAAATATATTCTTTTCTCATAAGAAATATGTCTGCAACCGAATGTAGAAAGGTTAGCATATAATGGAAAATTGAGAGCATCTGGCATTGGAACTCCCCTTTATAGCAGTTGTCAATCGTCAATTTTTGTCTGCCTTATTGAAGCAGAGGTTCATGTACGCTTGTAAAATTTAAATATCTATTTAACATCAATTGCATTTAACGAAATATAAATCACAGACTACACATACATTCTGGTACTGCATGTAATTTTGTTATACATATTGATATGTTTAATGTGTATTGATATTTTTAAAAAACACAAAAGAATCCTGGATAGCTAAACCAAAACCAATATATAAAGCTTTCTGTCGTCAGTCTGATATTTTGTTGAATAAAACTTGAATCATTTGATCTTACAACTGTCAATTTTCCATCATTGTTTATTCTACATAGCAACATACCAAAAGTGTTTACATACCTTTGTTGATACATGTCCAGCATTCAAGAGGGCTTGCGTTTATAGCTTGTTTACCCAGATAGCGATTTGCTTCTTAGAAGGCAATTTTTGAACCAAAGGTTTCGCATGGTTAAATTGATTTAGTTAAAGTTATACCGACGAAAGTTTTATGGACCCAATTACGAGTTGATTACACAATATGGAAATTCTGTGTCTTAGATTTCGACGAATATGTTTAAATTCTCAGAATGACTGACTTGTTTTCGCATAAGCTAAACGACCGACGTGTGCCACATGTGAATAAAAAAAACCTGCTCACCCTTTTTTGACCACCTTAGTTCATAACAGTTTCGTGTGATGTAATCGTGTTGCAAAATCTAAACTACTGTGTAGTTTTTTTTATATCCTCTTCAACTGTTTATTATAATTTTGTTGGTTTTTGTTTGTTAGGTTGTTTTCGCTTTATCTTCCACTTATGAGTTTACGATGTTCGTTTGGCATATTCTCCTTTTTGAAAGAAAATAAATCAAGATAATCGAATTATATTACCAGTTTCATTGACTTTTTTGACAAATGACATATTTTTATTTCATATCAAACTAAACTAGGTTAAACCGTAACGTTAAATGTAACAACTAATGGATCGTTGATAGAAGAGGGACGAAAGATACCAAAGGGACAGTCAAACTCGTAAATCTTAAACAAACTGACAACGCCATGGCTAAAAATGAAAAAAAGACAAACAAAAAAAAACAGCACACATGACACAACATAGACAACTAAAGAATAAACAACACGAACCCCCCAAAAAACTAGGGGTGATCTCAGGTGCTCCGGAAGGGTAAGCAGATCCTGCTCCACATGTGACACCGGTCGTGTTGCTTATGTGATAACAAATCCGGTAAATAGTTTAATTCGGTAGATCACATGCATGAAAGGAAAGGGGATTGTAGTTACGACGTAAGGAACATATCCGATATCATTTGTGAAACGGTTATTCCATAACGGTCAACCAACTCGTGATGACTATATATATGTATGGTCGATTCTGTCTTCTATTTGTTTTTCATATATCAAATGAACAATTGTATTATGCCAGAAGATCATCGATTTAAATCGTTCTGTGAATTATGTAGACCTAAATCTGCTTTTGTTGACTATTTGTCTCATCGAAAATCATACGACATCTTCTAATTTTAATTTTGCTTTTGAGGCATGCAAGATTAAGTTTTATTTAAACATCTATTATATATGAATATAAAATCGTCAACTCAAATCAAACCCTCTACAAGTGGTATACCAAAAAACAACCAAACAAGCAAATATATGACTAGATAATGATAATGTGTTAATGTATGCCACGACACCAATTAATGTAGAAAAGTTAGCGTGGGAGTTACAAAGACATCCAGATAGATATTTTGTAAATTCATTAATTAACGGGTTACGTGAAGGATTTTTTACGGGCGTATCATCTTTACCGGAAAAGGTCTTAGAATGTAAAAACCTGCTTTCTACTACAAAATGTCCAGATGACGTTTCCGGATTAGTCAAATCAGAGTTAGACAATAATTTTGTTATAGGCCCATTTACGAAAGCACCTTTTGATATATACAGGGTTAGTCCGGTTGGTATTGTTGAAGGTAAATATTCAAAAAAGAAAAGACTTATACTTGATTTATCTGCACCTCACAATAGTGATGAACATAGTAGTGTCAACGACCTCATAAATAAAGAAGATTTTTCACTTTCGTATATTAAAATCGATGATGCCATTAAAATCATCAAAGAATACGGTTTTGCCTCAAGGTTTGTAAATTGGACGTATCTAATGCATTTAAATTAATCCCTATTCATCCGAGTTTATGGCATTTATATGGATTTAAATGGGAAAATATGTATTACTTTTACACTAGATTAGCATTTGGTTGTCGTTCAAGTCCTAAAATTTTTGACAATTTATCTATCGCTATGTGTTGGATTTTACACAATAATTATGGAATTAATACAGTTCTACATCTATTAGATGATTTCTTAACAATCGACAGACCGTCAGCAAATGCCGACGTTACTATGAAAATCTTAGTTTCCGTGTTTGCTTCACTTGAAATTCCGATCGCAAAACATAAAACTTTAGGACCGGTAACATGCATCGAATACTTGGGTATAATATTGGACACTATTCGTATGGAAGCTAGATTACCCGAAGATAAATTATGTCGAATCAAGGAATACCTATTGTTTTTCCTCAATCGCAAAACATGTACAAAACGTGAGATGTTAAGTTTATTGGGTCATTTAAATTTTGCTATGAGAGTCATTATTCCTGGGAGATCGTTTATATCTTATCTACTTAACATAGCTCACTCTGTTAAAGAACTTCATCACCATGTCACTTTAAATTCTAGTTGTAGAAATGATTTATCATTGTGGCATAAGTTCTTAGATCAGTGGAATGGAATTTCTTTCTTTATTGATGATGATATAGTAAATGCGTCTGATTTTGATTTATATACCGATGCTGCGTCAACCGTGGGATTTGGAGGTTATTTCAAAAATCGTTGGTTTCAAGCGTTGTGGCCCGTAGAAATGAAATTAGATACGGAATTATCATTGTCTATGGCTTACATGGAATTATATCCGATAGTTATTGCTGCTATTATATGGGGTGATGAGTGGTCAGGGAAGCGTATCCTATTTTACTGTGATAATATGGCTACAGTTTTAATTATAAAGAAAGGAAGATCAAAATCTTTAGAAATTATGAGATTAATGAGACGTCTAACTTGGTGTTCCGCAAAATATAATTTTATTATTCACGCTACTCATGTAGCTGGGAAATGTAATACTATAGCTGATGCTCTCTCTCGATTTTAGATGGACCGTTTTCGTCAACTGTGTCCGACAGCATTAGTGGAACCTTGTCACTGCCCGCCCCACTTAGAAAATTCTGTGGAATTGAGTTGTGTGATTAATAATTTGTGGAGTAAAAGTATTAATAGTGCTACAAGAGATGCATACACATCAGGATATAAATGTTTTCTAAAATTTCGTACCTCTCAATTCGAGGGAGAAAATATTGGAAATGTAATGTCTAATATTTCCGAGGATATATTAATTTGTTTTGTATCATATTGCCAGTCAGTGTTAGGTATGAAATATTCAACTATCAAGTTATATCTTGCTGGAATACGTCATTTTTCTATTGCCAATTGTAGTGTCAATCCTTTAGTAGATAATGTAAGTAAGCCTTTGCTACGGTTACAAAATATTCTAAATGGTATAAAGAAATCTGAAAACAAAAGTGTGCGAAAAAAACTACCGATTACTTATAGTGTGCTTCAACAGATTTATCAACATTTACAGAAAAGTATTTTTGACCCGCATTTAGATTTTACTATGTTAACTGCAGCTGTTATAGGTTTTTTCGGTTTCCTGCGTTGTTCTGAATTTACATGCAAACAGTCATTCGATCCAGCTTTGAATTTAACTATGGATGATGTAGTATTTGTAACTGATTGTCAAGTTAATTTACGTTTGAAGGCATCCAAAACCGACATTTTTCGTCATGGAGTAATCATTAAACTATTTAAAACTAATAATAATATTTGTCCATATGTACAGTTGTCAAAATACGTAACATCCAGAAACATGAACGGTGCAACAGATAATGATCCGCTATTGGTTGACAGTAGTAATTTAGCTTTACGCAGATCGTTATTTATAGACAAATTGAAAACAATTCTATCACACTTAGGTTTAAATGCCGATAAATATAGTGGACATTCTTTCCGAATAGGAGCAGCTACAACTTGTAGTTCTAATGGTATACAAGATCATATGATTCAAACTTTAGGACGTTGGAAATCTGACTGTTACAGTCGTTATATAAGAACGTCTGAAGTTGACATTGGTCAAGCTCTGTTGAAAATGTGTAAATAATTACGATTCAAACATTTTATTAGTGATTCATTATAATCATTTTTGATGTATTTTAGTAGACTAATCGATTTCTGCTTATTTTTGTCAAGTTTGCTCTAATTAGTCGATAACATGTAAATAAGTAACAATATTCAATTTGGCACAACCACTCTCTCGGAATAATTTTGGGGATACTCAATGCGTTACAAGGGCAGCATGTGTAGCATTTCGTTTGGGCAATGTAATAATGAATTTCATCCATTCTTTACTTGTCACAAAATTATTACCTGAGTTCTCAGGCAGCCCTGAATAAAATGGATAACTAGGCAGCCCTCTCGTCGGGTGAACGAATCATTTGTTTGTCCATTTGACAGTTCTTTTGGATACATGGTTTAGTGTGCAAAAGGTTTTTTCACTCAAGGTTATCCGTCTCAGGTTGCAAAGTGAGCCAATACCCTCTAAGCATGGGCTGGGCCAGCGCTCAACATGCAGGTATTACAATTAATTAAAATAAACTAAAAGAGTGGGTATACTTGAGTTACCTATGTTTGACATGGGATGGGCCAGCGCTCAACATGTCACTCGTAGAGAGGTATTTTGAAGTAACATATTGTTCTTTGAATTATGCTTCGAGCTCTTGTAAATACTCTCTTTTAAAAGGCTCGCTTTGCTATTAGGTTCACATTATTTGAGGTTTCATTTAATACTCTACGAGTTATGTTTCTGTTTGATGTATACTAAAGTGGCTCGTGACTTTCTCCTTAAAGTATATGGTCAAAGTTATTTGAAGTCACGGTACCACATCTACACTCTGTCGTCAAGTGCAAGTGCCGCGATAGATGCTCGAATAATGTGAATTTAATTGAGATATGTATTATTTTTATTTTTTAAATGCATAGCAATTGCTAGCATGTTGCCCGTAACGCCAATTTTATATTTTGTATTATATTATATTATGTTTTTTATTTCTTTTGTATATATTATAACTTGAATACAAGTCTGTGTAATTATATATAATAAATATTAGTCATTCTTAATTGATTTGATTACTTTAACTTAGGTGGCAATTTGCTATACTTCATCAGTCGTTGTAATCTGTATCTATGACAGATCTAATCTGTACCGTTACACACATTTAAATCTTAAACAGCTGGAGAAAGTTCATCGCTCGTTCAAATCTTTATCAATAGAAACACGGCTCATAAACATCAATTTAGTACATTGTGTTTGTTTTTTTATTAACTAAATTGATTTTAAGTTATTTATACACAATAAGTATAATCTGTATCGCTTATGATTACTTTTCCTTGAAACTAACATTTTTGACCCCCCCCCCCCCCCAAAAAAAAAACAACAACATTAGAAATCTATTATCTGTTCAGAAAAACGTTTGCACGGATGAAAACAACTGGTTACGTATAGCTTATCGGTTGTGCACATTTGAATATTTAATTCGAGTGGAAAGTATTAGCCGTGGGTTAAACAAAGATGGAAGAAGTCACGAAGCAAATAACAACATTCTACAGTAGTGTAACATGTGTAATTAAAGTCCCTATCTTTTTATAACATTGATCATTTTCAGCTTATACATATTATGATATAATCTTCACTTATGAAGTTAATTTATTTTAATGTAAAGGATAAAGGATTTTAAATTATCGTTCATTTTCATTTATTAAAGTATGTCTAATAAAGATTCCAGCATGTCATTTCCCCAAAGTGTTATTGTATCAACCTGAGAACTGCTTAAACAAATAAAGGCCGATACATGTTATTCAAATTTAGAAGGGGCTGTACACAATTCAGCAGTATGAATGAAATCAGGCAACACAATTTTTAAACAAAAAAAAGAAGAAAAGTTTCAATATCAGTTGATAACGGTGCCTGTAAGACAGAGAGTTAGAAATGTGATTTTTTTGTTTGAATATATTTATTTACATTTTTGATATGGATACTGTTTATTTTAATGTTTGGTAAGCCTTATAAAGCAAAATAATTGAGATTATAAAAATTTTATATTTTCAATAATCTGGTTTAATTCAATCAAATATTCGTGTGGGTGCGTGGGCGTTGCAGCCTGTAGCTCAATGCCATATTTGGCATGGCCATAGCGGCGCTCGCAGCATGAATCAGAATTTTGGAATTCCCGTATCAGCTAGAATAGAATTTTGGAATTCCCGTATCAGCACTTGTTAATTTGCTGTCGACAAGAAAGCAAGTGTTACGCAAAAAAGTTAAAATATCCAGAAAAAGAAGATGCCTGACAAGAGAAATGCCGTAGGATCGCAATCAAGGGCCATGGGGAAGAAAAGAAGAACGACCAGCAGGACAGGAGGAAAAAAAGTGCAGCCCGAAGAAATTGCCCAAAAGAAAGACAGAGCTGGCCGGAGAAGATCTGCCAAGAAAACAAAAGAGGTCGGACATGTGATGGCAGAAGTACCTGAGGAAACTACTGATATCTCATCAGGTAATGAGTCGGAGGAGGATGCACGGGCATTCCCCTCTTTAAGGCTTGAAATTGCAAATAATTCCATTGATTCCACTCCGTCACAAGAATCTAGCGTTCATGACACAGTGGGGGAACACGTGTCTTTTAAAATTAAAGAAAAAATTTGGGAGGGAAAATTTAAAGAGCTTCATTCTCTTTTGAGAGCGCAAAAAGAAATGGAAGAGGTTGACGAGGGCGATTTGAAATTAAAAAGGGAGACAATTTGCATTGAAAAAAGATCGTCGGGGGTTTATTTGTCAATAAATGAATGGACTTCAGCATTCATGATTTTTATGAGTGTCTACATTGAGAAATACAGCACACGGGCACAGGAATTGTTAAAATATATGCGCGATATAAGATTAGCGGTCAGAAAACTGGGCTACCTATGACGAGCAATTTAGGCTAAAAATAGAAAAGAATCCTAATTTATCTTTGGGAAATATACACGGTGAATATTGGCTATTACACATCACATCTCCCACAGTACATAACAGTGTGTCAGTGCAATCACAGGGTTATAGAACAAATACACAAAATCGTGGTAATTATAACTCAAATGCAGATACACTTTCAAACAATTGAACACATAAAAAATCACAGGTAACTAGTGGAAGTGTAAATATGTCATGTAAATACTATAATAATGGTAATGACTGTCCCTACTTCCCTCGTTGTAGGTTTAAACACATATGTGAAATATGCAGTGGCAAACACAGAAAGGCCCAATGTAATAACCGGGCCAAAGGAAGAAATAACAAAAAGTATTAATTTTTATTCATTGGGAAATACTCCTATAAAAGTATCAGCCCTTGCTCTGGGCCTGACAAGTTCTACAATTTGCAGGTTTGGAAGTTGTGGTTAGTGGTAGCGGTGGGGTCTACAGATGGGTAACTTTGGGACCTCCTCCACCTCATCTTATAGAGGAGAGGCCTACACCTGCCAACAGGTGGGACACTAATAACTGAAGCATTGGTAATACGAGTGTTTTCCCCGGTCACTCCCCATGGTAGGTGGTGGTGTAACCGTGTTTAACTACCAGGGGTTTTATGGCACTATGTCAAACATAGGTCAGCTGATAGCCATTGTGTATAGGTAATCGGTAGTCACCCTGGCGCCTCAACAAAATATTATAAAATACTCTGTAGCCAAAGTAATGCCACAAAGTAAAAATGTATATTCCAGTCATGAAAATGTAAATACAAGTTGGTGTAATAAAATGTATGTTTATTTCAAAGGATTATTTTTGTATTAGTTGTAAAAGTTATAAATGAAAAACAGAGGATGGAACCTCTACACAAATGAGTATAATATACAGAAAGTCTGTATAATGTTAATTTTGGTATTTGTGAATTACTGTAAAACAACAGATAAAGAGAGACAACTCTAGATGAATTTGTAATCACTTTGTGATTAAAGGTAGGACTTCAACATAGTTTAGAAATACGTCAACAACTCTTGATCGTTGTTCTTCATCTCATTGTTATTCGTTTAGTATTGACATAGGGTCTTCTTCTATGAGTATTGCAATTAATTGAGATTATAAAAATTTTATATTTTCAATAATCTGGTTTAATTCAATCAAATATTCGTGTGGATGCGTGGGCGTTGCAGCCTGTAGCTCAATGCCATATTTGGCATGGCCATAGCGGCGCTCGCAGCATGAATCAGAATTTTGGAATTCCCGTATCAGCTAGAATAGAATTTTGGAATTCCCGTATCGGGCACTTGTTAATTTGCTGTCGACAAAAAGCAAGTGTTACGCAAATAAGTTAAAATATCCAAACCCGCCCATCCTCCCTATGAGAATAGTTGCTGCTGTTTTTGTTTTATATTTTCAGGCTCTGTCTTGCTGTATTTGATTACAATATTATGGTTACCAGTATACAAGCCGGACCTTCATAGTATTGGACCTATACAGGACTATTTGGAATAAACTTGCGTTTCTATGATTTGGACATTTCCGTCATTAAGCACGTTATTAACATATGGACTATTGTGATTTAAGCATCCAGAATTAATTCTAGTTTTAAGTAATTAACAATTTAAACAAATGGAACGAAAACAAGACATTTTAAAGAAATAAATTATCTTCTACTATCCTTAGGCGCAGAGTCAAATTTGAATGGGGGAGGTCCAGGGAGACTGGTAGTGATTGGGGGATTATTTCACTCGGCCCTTGCTCTGGGCCTGACAAGTTCTACAATTTGCAGGTTTGGAAAATGTGGTTAGTGGTAACGGTGGGGTCTACAGATGGGTAACTCTGGGACCTCCTCCACCTCATCTTATAGAGGGTAGGCCTACACCTGCCAACAGGTGGGGCACTAATAACTAGAGCATTGGTAATACGAGTGTTTTCCCCGGTCACTCCCCATGGTAGGTGGTGGTGTAACCGTGTTTAAATACCAGGGGTTTTATGACACTATGTCAACATAGGTCAGCTGATAGCCATTGTGTATAGGTAATCGGTAGTCACCCTGACGCCTCAACAAAATATTATAAAATACTCTGTAGCCAAAGTGATGCCACAAAGTAAAAATGTATATTCTAGTCATGAAAATGTAAATATAAGTTGGTTTAATAAAATGTATGTTTATTTCAAAGGATTATTTTTGTATTAGTTGTAAAAGTTATAAATGAAAAACAGAGAATGGAACCTCTACACAAATGAGTATAATATACAGAAAGTCTGTATAATGTTAATTTTTGGTATTTGTGAATTACTATTAAACAACAGATAAAGAGAGACAACTCTAGATGAATTTGTAATTACTTTGTGATTAAAGGTAGGACTTCAACATAGTTTAGAAATACGTCAACAACTCTTGATCGTTGCTCTTCATCTCATTGTTATTCGTTTAGTATTGACATAGGGTCTTCTTCTATGAGTATTGCAATTAAATCATTATAATGTTACTTTAATCGAACGTATTACATGTGTTCATACATCTTTAAACAACAACCAAGGTACATTTTCAATCGGTATTGCAAACACACTATTTTTTCTGAAATAAAAATCAGGAAAGTCTTTCATATATAAAGACGATGGCATATGGACATATAGCCCGAGTAACACAGTAAAAAAAATGACGTCTACTGCCAAAAACTATATACAAATACATGTCAATAAAATTAAAATAGGTACACTACTTTTACTTTTTTGTGCCTCAACTTGGGCTTACAATGCGGAAGGGGTAATGGTTCTTAAAAGTTGTACAGAGCTTTATATTTCAGAACGTAAAAAACCTTGATGCATCATATCTTGTAAGCAGATGTTATAATAATACGCTTCTGTCCGTCGTATTTTCCTTTTCATAGATCTTATGGTCAGGTTTCAGTGACTCCTTGATCAAAAACATATATATACTTTTTTTTTTGGTATTTGAAATTTTCACTAATAGGATATCTTTATTTTGTATAAAGATATAGGAAGATGTGGTGTGAGTGCCAATGAGACAACTCTCCATCCAAATAACAATTCATAGAGTAAACCATTATAGGTCAATGTACGGCCTTCAACACGGAGCCTTGGTTCAAACCGAAAAACAAGCTATAAAGGGCCCAAAAATTACTAGTGTACAATTATTCAAACGTGAAAACCAACGGTCTGTTCTATATAAAAACAAACTTGCATCAAGGTTATCATTTCGTGATAGAATTGGTATCCCAGATAATTAAGACAATATAACGACTATAGGTGGTGTGTGAAGGGATGTCAAGATGTATAGATTGTCTCAACTTGACCTCTATTTCATTATTGATTTTTCTGTTTGTACGAATGGTCACATTAGGACATATATATATTGTGTGTATTAAAATTATTGTAAATTTTTTAATGGATATCTGACTAGATTTGACTGACATTGAACTTATTCAAATAGATCATAGGTCAATGTTTAATTTTCATGATTGTATCAACTATTAAATACTACAAATTCATAACAAACAGTATGTCAACAATATTTGATGTATTAAATTAGTACAAGGTCTACGTGTCTGTCCTGCAAAATTCAAGCTACTGGTACATCATTGACATTGTCCATTAGTCAATGTTAAGTGCATGTGTTCAATTGGTCAATTAGTTAATTGTAATGTTTCAGCGATTCATGCTTTTTTGTATTTTTAGAATTAAATACATTCAAAAATAGGTTAAGCATACTTGATATATGAAACTATTGAACGGTTTTTTTTTTTATTCCTGTCATGGTTCAATTAATTTTGACTGCATTATTTTTTTCTTTTTTTTTTTAATAAAACAAGAAGATGGTGAGTTCTTCTAACGTATGCATTCTTGCTTATGCGCAACAATTATCTAAGGATAAATCAATAAATGACACGTTATGTCTTGGAAAAATCTTACATGCATAGTCAAACAGTTAAACCGTTATACAGTTTCCTTACTAACAGTATGACATCAACTGTAAAAGGCTACATAATAAGTATTTGTTTTTTTTATCTTTAATCGCTGATAATGTCAGTATAATTGAAGTGGTCGTTATAAAAAGAATAACCAGACAGTTCGAAATTGACATGTGCAACAACAAAATTTACTCCTTTTGCGTGTGTGGTAGCGTTCATAGTTTTACTCCAAATTGTTTTTGTGGTAGGTGTGGTACATGCGTGCAGCGTAATTTCCGGTAGTGTCAAAGAGTCACCTACTTTCGGTAGTATCCTTGTTTAATTTGAAATACTTATTTTAAAAAAGTGGACTATGAATCTGCTTGTATTCCTCACTGTTATTGAAAACTTAAATCACAACAAATACTGAGCTCCGAGGAAAATTCAAAACGGGGAGTCCCAACTCAAATGACAAAATCAAAAGCTCAAACACATCAAACAAATAGATAACAACTGTCATATTATTGACATGGTACGGGTATTTTCTGATGTAATGGTGGACTAAACCTGGTTATATAGCTAGCTAAATATCTCGCTTGTATGATAGTCGCATTACATGTCATTATATTGATAACGATGTGTGAACAAAACAAACAGAAACAATTGGTCAAAATGTCACAAAAAATGGTATAACAGTAACACGTACGCTGTTTTTTCATGGAGTCGAGAGTTACTATGATTCTATTTCTTTCCAACCACCATTTTTGGACATAGCTCAACAGATGGAGGAGTTGATTAACATCTGAGGGTAGCAACATCACTTCACTACTATAATTATGTAGCTTGTATAGGATAGATACATTTTGAAATGTCAGACGCGCGTTTCGTCTTCATAAGACTCACCAGTGACGCCCCGATAAAAATAGTTAAAAGCCAATCAGGTATAAATTTAAAGAGCAACGAAACCCCAAAATTTCGAAATGGTGTGCCAGATACGGCTAAAGTAATCAATGCCTTGGCTAAGAAAATCCTTAGTAATTCTTATAATTCATACTTTTGCAACAATAAATCTAGAGAAAAGACCATATGATTGATGTTCATGTCAAAACTGAAGTGCAGACTACCTTAAAGTGAACCCTCGTAGATGAAACGTTTACCGTCGGTGAAATTGACTGGAGTAACACAGACTATATTTGACTTGCATCTCATGTAGAAAGATGCGATTTAAAAAAAAAACAGCCTAATTCATGAGGGAGAATTGAAATATTCGTTCGCCAATCTCCTGGTCATATTAAGTACTAGTACGGAAGAACAACTATGGGATGGGCGTAAATATAGATTTGATACGATAGAAACCATGAGGAAAATGTACCAGACAAAATGCCAAGCTTGAATTTGAGCGTAATCTTTTTACTGGATTTTTATTTTATATTTGCGGAGAATAATAGCCTACATGTTGGAAAGAGGAATTCCACAACCTTCAAATTGGCGGATGGAGGAGGTAAAACATATTTCTTTGTTTGACTTTGTGTGCATGTATGAATATATATATATTTTTCTTATTGTGAAGAGGTATATACATGTATGAATTAAGGGGCGTAAATTGCAGGAACATGGACAATAATTGTATTACACGCATGCAGATTTAAGAAGTTAACCCTTTCCCCGTTTAGTATTTCTTTTTTTTTACCAAGATATAAACCAGCTACTTAAGGGGACATTAATTTAATTCTAGATTATCGGGAAATTATGATAGAAACAGTAAATTAAATGTCGCTTTTTTGCTTGTCACGTGCCCCTGTTTTCCTACTGCATTGATATATTTCAAAGGAATAAGCAATACTTTACATTTTACTCGCACACAGCTGATGGAATTCAAACATTCACATATTTAACAAAAGCTAAATATCTTTAAGTATTAAATTTTGGATTTCTGTCATATGATATTCCTTTTGACATGCCACTTTTGTTTTGTCCAGCCTTTTGATAATACGAAAGTTTATTCAGACAATGTGTGTTATATCATTGTTGTACGATATTTTCTCCAGATTTACCGATTATGAATGAAAACCGGCACATCATTCGTTTAAAATATTCCCCTAATAAACCTGACTTCCTTGTAACATAATGCATAAGTGGAATAAGTGGCAATGACTTTTGATGTATCAATCTTCGAGTGAAGGTATGCACTTCAGATGTAATACACATTTCCTGATATATGATGTTAAGAGATAGCCATAACCATATACTGCGTTTTGAAATACCGTTGTTTGTTTTGATAAAACTGATTCGAGTCGTTGTACATAAAATCACTCATTCTATCAAAATATTGAACAAGTATCCCTTGTTGTGCCAATAGTAGTGATATATGACCATATGAAATCGGTATTTGTATATAGCTCGTAGATTTTCATTGCATTAAAATGGATGGAAACTAGTCAACATGACCTTTGATTATGTCAGGAACATTCGACGGTATTTCTAAACACTGTGTAATTTGCAATACATATTTGTGTATAACTTATAACATCAGAAAACGTTAAAATATGTACTTTGAATTTGACAGACCGATTACACGGGCTTAAAATATGTTAATACATATTTTCTTAGGAATTATAGTCGTGAAAGGTAAACAGTTATAGAAATTTGTTGAAAAGGTTTTTTTTTTACAATGCAATTATATATATATACATGTATATATATGTGTGTATTTTTAAAAGGGAACTTGAATATTTTTTTTTTTTTAATTTTTTTTTAATTTTTGTAAAACTTTGTTAGAAATCAAAATTATGATTTTATCTTACTGAAACTAACTGACGTTTGAAATATAGTTAGGGTTGCATTTACAGATTATTACAAGTTGAAAAAGAAAGGAATTATAAAAAAAAAATTCTAAATCATTAAATTAATGGTTTATGTATATAACAAAAAAAAAACAAATTGGGGACAACAATGTCGATAAAGTGTTATACAATTTTTATACCAGACATTCGATATTGTTTTTCTTTTTAAGCTCTCCTGGCCCGAGGGGCCAAGTGAGCTTTTCTCATCACATGGCGTCCGTCGTCCGTCGTCGTCGTCGTTAACTTTTTACATTTTGAACTGCTTCTGATTTACCTACATGTAACACAATATATTTTAATGATGGCCCATGCACTTACATGTATTCAAATAGATATTTTACTTGGTCATTGTTATATGAAACTATGGCAGCTAATTAATGGTCGTGTTTTGAAGCCGAATTAATTATTTGCCATCATAGTAAAAAATCAACAAAACACATGTAAATTCCGATACGCATGTCTGTAACAGGAACACAAAATATAGTTTATTTCGATGACGGAGAGATGTTTACATTTGTTGACTGTCTGTGCCTATTTAGTTTTCCCCTTCACCCTTTTGTGAAAAGGTAGGGAGGAGGTAACTTAATACGGTAAACATGCTAGCGATTTTTTGTTTGGAAGCAAACAATTAAAAAAACAGTAATGTTCTTTCAAATTCGGACAAATCAACGAGTTTACCTCTTCAGAAAAGAAGTATTTATTGTATAGGTACCAGACTCAAGCTAGCAACCCCTCGCTAGCAGCCAGTCTAAAAAAAACTCAAAATTGCATCAGATTCAAATGAACTATTTTTTTTAACACATAACCACTAGATTATCAGTTTTTAATAAATGATTGACCAGTCAAAGACACTATTCAATAGACTTTAAAATTTAATTTCCTGTTCATTTATTTCAGGACAAGATTATCGCTTTCTATATGTATATCCCAAACAGGATGTGACACGCTTCATATTTTTTAATAGTCAAACCTTTATATGTTTTTCTAAAAACTGCTGTTAATAAAGTGGTTGCTACCTTCAGTCGTCTGGTCTAATTATTAATAAAAAAAAAACATTTGCATAATATCTCTTTAATTCGAAGTTGCGCATGACGTTAATTTTTAATAAGCCATGAGAAAGTATTGCAAAACCGATACACAATGCTCTGTTTTCTCACACTTCAATGGATTTTAATAATATATTTTTGTTTTAAGAGTTCTGATGAAAATAACGCTAGAAAATAACGCTAGAGTCAACACGTTTACAGTGTTATTTTCACGAATAGCATTTCTACAATGTTCTATTGATTAAATCACGACCATGACTTTGATAAATACTCAAAATAGAAGAAATACACGTGTTAATAGAGTATGTTCTGAAGCGATGTGTATTTGATGTGTTTTTTTAAATATATTATATTTTTCACGTGTTACATCTTGTTTCTTTTTATTTATAAAACGTTTTTATATCTGTTGTTGTTTTGTTTTATTTCGTTACACATTTCATTCAGAATCGGCTGATACTGATTTCTTTCCATGTGTGCTTTGCTGTCTTTCCAACACAGTTTCACCTTTGTACAGTCTAATCAGTGTAAGGGGTGAAAGGGACAGTTTTTGTAATTTTGTTTTGTTATGTGAAATAATTATTAATATTTAAACGGAATCATGATTTGTTGTTATCTTTTAGGGCTTACTTGTCAAGATCCATGCAATCACGAAAGCTATCGCTTCCTTGACGACCCTAATCGTTCTACAAATTCCTCTATTGGTTCAAATGATCCTGATTTATGCGATCGTACACTCCTTGATGAGGGGTGGTACAGGATTTCGGAAAATGGACACATTGCTACTGAATGTCCAAATATGATGAGGTGTGGATCATTGTTTCCTGTATGGTTAAACGGTATGTATGTTTGTTTCATCAAGTAATTCAAGGTTAAATGTCATTGTTTTAACCTTTGCCAAGTATAGAAAGTCCCCATTTTGATTGAAGAAAATATGAAAACTGGAAATTGAAGAACTTCGTTTAAACATATGTGCATCATTGCAATTTTCCGTACCAAAGTTTCCTTTTCCCGAATTTTTTTTAGGAAAACCGACACTAATAAATATCAGACGGACAGAAACAATTATATTAAAAAAAACTCAAAAACATAAACATAATCCTAAACAAACAAGAGAACCACAAAATAGCAATACACAACTGACGCATTGAAAACAGAAACAGATTCAAGACGGAGTTTCAAATTCTATGGTTAAACATACATTGTGATATTCCAATTTCCCTGTATTTGTAGCAAAAGAGAGTAGAAATTGTACATACATACAATCAGTTATCATGTCGAGTTCTATGAAAGTATAGATGACATAAGCGGCTTAGCAAAATGAAAATGCTAACGAGAACTCAGCAAATGACTACAAACAGTTATCAAAATGCTAGCTCCAGAGGTCAATTAAACAGACAGAAACATACACAATGCATCACATGCAAATCAACCTCACTCTCTTCCACTAGGTTAAATTTAAAAAAAAAAACATCTGTTTTAAAATATCCAATAATAACTTGCTATTTCCATAGACCATCTTTCTTTTGAAACAAACATTATAATTGTCGAACAAAACACAATTATGTACAGACATTTACAAAGTTATATACGCCATACTAAACGACTCTTTTATGTATTATTTTTTTCTTGTATCTTATGTTTACTTGTACCCAAATGTTATTGTTTGAACATTACGTATTTCTTGTATATTTTCATTGTATAGAATTCTATAATTGCTGTCATACTGAAATTTTGTAAATTGTACTTATTTTAAGAAGATTTTTTAAAGTTACTATACCCTATTTTTTTTAGACAAAAATACCTATTCAAAAACAGTTAGAAGTTTAGTAAAATGATAGCTTGGGTTTCGCTAGATATATTATTAGATATTAGCCATACAAAACAAAAAAGGGGAAAATATATCAAAACACAGTCAAGCTCCTGAATCAAAAACAAACTGGCAACGCCATGGCTATAAATTAAAAAGGACAAATAGACAAATAGTAGTAAACAAGATACAACATAGAAATTAAAAGATTGAGTAACACGAACCCCACCAAAACAAAAGGATGATATCAGGTGCTCCGGAAAGGTAAGCAGTACCTATCAAGATACTAGATATTTTGTATACTATAGGTATGGAAACGTTGCAAAAATTTGAGGCTAAGGCTTATATCCTATCGACGTCTGATGCATGGTTCACACGTACATTTAATTTAAATTGAATTCAAAACATATTAAAAATCGAATTCATTAAAAGCGGACACATATTCCATTATTTTCGTTATCAGATTGGCATAAAATCACATTAAGCGATGGTATGGGTACTGTAATTTGAAATAAATAATCATTAGTTAATTGATAATAACGATAATGAGAATTAAGATTTGACCTCTTTGTTACAGTTTAGCAAATCTGATATGCATGACAATTCGTTTTAGAATTAACGTTAGAGCGTGAAACGAATATTAATTAAACGTATGCGCACATTTTAATGAGAATCGAACGCAATATTTTTTTTCCGTTTTTAGATACAACATTATGTTCATGTAGAGAACGGATAAAACGTTGAAGGAAATCAACTGTCTGCCTTCTCCTTGATTAATGTTATCATGTTTTTTTTTCATTATACATCCGCTTTATCCGAAGAAATATAATGTTTACCTATTTGAGGATGTCATTCTGAATTTCCGAATTTGGTCCGCCTTTCACATTTATGTTCATCTCATTTTCCTAAAGAATATGTAACCAAAACTTTCTGAAATGAGATATCAAGCGTCGTATGAACGTTCTGTACCATGAGATGAAATCTAATATTCAATACTCATTAACCTCCAGGTTATGCACCTAACATACAATGTTATTATGAGGCCTTTAACGCGCAGCCAAAATCATTCAAGTCCCAATTAGTTCGTTTTAAGTCTCATTAAAAAGTGATAAAAGGTATTATAAGTTATTACGCCAGACGCGCGTTTTGTCTACTTAAGACTCATCAGTGACGCTCATATCTAATAAGTTATATCGCCAAACAAGTACAAAGTTGAAGAGCATTGAGGACCCAGAATTCCAAAAAGTAGTGCCAAACACGGTTAAGGTAATCCATTCCTGGGATGGGAAAATCTTAGATATTACCATGGTTTGTCGTACAAGTGCTCATTGCGCGTCAACTTTTTGTTTACTGAATACTTACATATACATTGCATACTTATATAAAATAACACACAGGTGCGTTGTAAACAAAAACGTTTTAGACATCATATGAACATGTATTAATGTGTGGTATATTTTCATATTCGATGCTTATGTTTGTCTTGGTATCCGTTATATTCTGATTCTCTTAACCAATAGTTGTTTCATCATATAGCCTCCAAGCTTTTTGCGTTGTTTTTTCCCCTGTATTAATGCATATTGCTACTTTGCCGACAGTTCAAATAAAGTGAAAGTCATTGTATGTCAAAACTATATCTTATCATGACTTGTTGATAAATGCATCACACTTAGAGCGAACTGGTTCCCTGAATTTGAATACTAAAACAACGGGAACTTATGATCTGTACAACAGGGGGCAAATGTGCCCTCCTCTTGTAGTTGTTTACTCTTTTTCAATTTTTCAACAAGGTTTATACCATGATCCTGAAGCTTTCATTTGATGCCAAATTATCCACATATTTGACCCTTATGATAAAGGTTCAGGTATTCGTCGGAACTATTTTGTTGTATGTTCTTTTCGCTTGAGATCATATGCCTAGTCAGCAATAACTTACAGTTTATATGTCTTTGAGTTTACTTCATTTATGAAACATTTAGACATCGGAACAAATTGTGGCGATCACTTATTTTCTTCAACTAATTTAACAGTCACATCTTTTACAGGTACTCTTCCAGAGCAAGGCGAAAGGTTAAACGTAAGTGCATGCCAGAGAGGGTTCATGAAATGTTGTGAATACAGTTTCACAGTTGAAGTCCAAAACTGCAACGATTTTTATGTATTCTACCTTACCACGATTCCGGTCTGCCCAGGACGATATTGTATTGGTAACTATTTATAAAACAATCTCAATGACATTTTTCTGAACAGGTTCGATTGAAAACTTTAAGCGGTTATTTGATGCTTCTGCATTACAAACATGTTTTTGTGTAACCTTGTTGACAATAATTTATTTTTCCTAAAACAATCTCACTTGTGGAAAAGAACTTCATATACATATACAACCCGAATTAACGGTTTAAGTAAAAAAAAACAACACCAAGAATAATTTAGGAAATGACGCTTTTCAGTACACATTACCTTGACGTACATGTCATTATCCATTCCGAAGAAAAACAAACATGAAAAAGCTCTTATCAGTTAACGCAAATTGAAACACTATTACATAAAAGGCCGTTTGTAACTTTTCTAATCATTATCTTAGTAAATGTATTGACAAAAGACGTATTAGTCTTTTGTTGACAAAACGCGCGTCTGGCACCAATATTTTTATCCTGGTATATATCTATAATGAGTTTATTTACAACCACTTGGTATACGCCATTGCTGGTGGAGCTTTTATTCCCCGCGAGTATCACCAGCAAGGTAGTGGAGCACTGTGCTGACATAAACTATCATTGATATGGTCATATTTTTTTGAAATATTAAGGTTTTTCTACCTCTGGAATAGAAACGTTATCTAAATTTGTCAAAGTTTTAACTCATACTAAATCTACTTACATCTATGTTACATATTTCTGAAAAATTTTGCACACAACGCTGGCTCGATGCACTATTACTGAAAACATTAAAACTATGACTAATTGAAATCTTTAAAACGGTGAACATTTGTATAGAAAGCACATGGAATCGGAAAAACCCCTTCTTAAAAATTTCTTTTCTATTGCACATATTTTTATTTAAAAAACTATATGTCGTTGATACATTCTCTTCCGTTTTAATAATGCATACTACAAATAGGGTCACAAACTTCGATCTTACGGTAAATATCATTCAATAGTGTGTTTGTTATAATAATAATAAAAACAAACTGATTATTACACAGAAAACGAAGTCGGTGAACATATGAGTATGTAATATAATTAAAACAGAAATTGTATGTTTTAACAACATATAGTTTTTCAAGAAAAATCTGTTGAGTAGAAATAGAGATTTCACGATTTTTAAGAAGGCTTTTCGCCGATTGTATGTGCTTTCTTTTCACACATCTGTATGTTTTTCATGTTATTTAGATTTTCAGTTGTAGTTAAACGAATCATAGCCTATTTACTTGTATTTGACCTTGAACTTGGTTACAGATCTGAGTTTATATAGAAGTGTCCAGATAGTAATTCCACCCTTTTTATAAATACGCCAATTGTTTTTCTAAGTACAAACGTTTAACCTCTGTTATAATGTATGATATATTTCTACTGAGGCCAGACCATTTTTATTTTCTGGAGTTTCTTCTTCAAACGATTTATTTTTCAGCCATGCCTATATCCTTCAGCGTTTTACCAGAGGTAGAATCATTCGTACCTACATACGATGTTACATCTGCATACAGACAGTTAGCTTTTCGTTGTCAAGCTTCAATACCACCAGAATACCATAGATACGTGTTTGACATCACCTGGTATATAAACAATAATAAAATCGTCTCAAAGAACCAAATCCCATACATCAAGCTAAATACCGACGGAGTTCTTCATCGGATGGACTGGGATTCACATCCAAATGGACCAAGAGTCCTAGGATTTTGGGTATATTTGTCCATATACTTTAACGCATGTCAACGATTTAAAAAACATCAAATGACGTTTTAATTGCTATTACATGTATTATGCAAATTATTAGTTGTATATTTTGATGCAATGCACAGTGCAAACATAAAATTGAGAATGGAAATGGGGAATGTGTTTAAGAGACAACAACCCGACCATAGAAATAAAAACAACAACAGCAGAAGGTCACCAACAGGTCTTTTACATGTATACAATCAAATATCTAGTACGTTACTACCAATGTTGTATTATTGATAATCTATACTAGTAAGGCCGTTATATTTATCGTTTGAATTGTTTTACATTGCGGGATCTTTTATAGCTGGCTATGCAGTATGGGCAGTGTATTTGTTAGTAAATGACATTTCATCAGAATCTTCACCAATAAAACATTACTTTTTATGTAAACATCCAAATGTACTTAATCGACACGCTAGGAATATATTAAGTGTACACGCTCTCAAAATCAATCGGTTTATGGTTATAACTCGGAATTATTTGTATGCGATTAAATACCATTTGGGAAGGAATTATAAAAAAAACATCATAGCTAGAATCTTTGTACTCATTATGTTATAAAGTCAGTGACTGCTTTTAGTATTATCATTATCATGTCTAGTTTATACAATTTTTATTTGTTAATACTCATTCAATGCAAATTTCATATCATAAATGAAGTTGACATTGTGTAATTCTACAAACTAATCGAAGCTAGTTATTATTGAACAGGTGATGTGTAACATGAGAGCAAGACAACACTCAATCACTGCGCCTTCACCGTATACAAGCAGCGATGCATTTTATGCTGGAGCACAGGTAAAAATCACAATTATAACGAATGTAATGCAGGATATATCACTCTTCACGGGATAATTTTACCTACAGGTATACGTGAATATTTGGAATAAAGTCATTCTGCTTCTAATATCATCTTTTTACATTTTGAAATCATATTAACATAAAAAGAAATACTTTTTTTGTGAAGTTGAAGCGAATTTGAGGTATAAGCTCTTTTGAGGTAAATCTCACTTTTTATCATGTGAATTACAGTTGAAAATCAAATAAAATTTATGAAAGCAAGTTTTGCCTGTGTAGTCTTATTAATTTACATTCCACGTTTCCATTCTCAATTTTATTGCTATATGTATTTCTCACAAAAATGTCATTAAAAAAACCGTACCATGACCTTTTCAGGTGATTTTCCTTGACTACTTTGGTGCCATACACCTCCCTTTTACGATGATTTAAGATGTACAAGCAAAGGTTATTAATACCATGATTATATAATACCGATTAAAACAAAACAGTTAAGACTTACTTGTTTGTTCTGAACTTTTTTCTAAATTTATAACTTTATCATAAAAAAACTTAATTATAACAGAAAATCAAATGGAATTGCTACAAAATAATATGTTTTGCTATTGAACTTCTGTTTGTTCATAAGCCTCACAAAAACATGTAAAAAAAAATAAACAGTTTTATCATATCATCTTTATATTATTTATGTAGTGCCGGAGTATTGTGTATACTTTAGGATTGATGGTTTGACATAAAAAGCAAGTAGTTTAAGTTTGAAACATCACCCTTTTTTTTAATATTGTGTAAGCCAATAAATCTGTACATTTTGTATGGCGCAGATTTAAAAAAAAATCTAATGTTGACAGTAAAAAGTAAAATTACAAAAATACTGAACTCAGAGGAAAATCAATAATATATCGTGCCAATATTTCGTCCCTTTTACTTGACACACATACACTGGCTAGATAACGACTTACGAAAGAAGGTCATATTTAAAATTACAAAATCTGTTTTCTTC
Source organism: Mytilus edulis (assembly GCA_019925275.1). NCBI lineage: Eukaryota > Metazoa > Mollusca > Bivalvia > Mytilida > Mytilidae > Mytilus > Mytilus edulis. The sequence goes on along the minus strand of CM034360.1, from coordinate 127,554,761 downwards.
ATCCATATAAGGTAACAACATTTTCCTTTTCTTGATAAGTGTGCTATTCAACTTAAGTTAGTCAGTTGATACATATAATGTAGATTTTGAAAGGTCTTCTGACTGAAATGCTGAGGTGTGTAAAAAGAAATCGTCCGGTCTATATTTTGTGAATCAAGAATAATTATGGTGCATTGAAAATTCCACTAATTTTCTATGAGCTCTGAACACTAACTCATCTTTCACGCTCTTTTTAGTGATAATTATCTACGTCTTAACGTAGTTCAGGGGTATGGAAAAAAAATTACAGAATTTTCTTATACTTTGTGAAGTTACACTTTGAAGAATGGTAAAGAAAAAATGCAAAAAAAATTGGGGGTCACTGGCCATCTAAGAGATTTTTTGACCTCTGAAAATGAGTGCAAATAGGCTATATGTAAATTTAAGGAAAGTGGACAAAAACCTGTTTTGATTGAGTTTTCAAAGCAAAATAAATGACAGAAGTTGCTTATATTTTCATATTGAAAAGGTTGATGTCTCTATTTTATAAAACTGGAATAAAATTTTGGTGTCACCGGCCATTGAAGACATTTTTTTCTTCTGAAATAGGCTAAATATAGGGAAAACAGACATAAAATCTCTTTGATTGGATTTTCAAAGCAAAGTAAATGACAGAAGCTGCTTTTTTTTCCTACTGAAAAGTATGATGTCTCTACATTTGTATTTTATAAAATCTGAATAACATTTGGGGTCACCGGCCATCCAAGAGATTTGTTGACCTCTGGAAATGAGTGTAAATAGGCTGAATAGCGGGAAAAAAGACATAAAATCTCTTTGATTGTATTTTCAAAGCAAAATAAATGACAGAAGTTGCTATTTTTTCATAATGAAAAGGTTGATGTCTATATCTTATATTATCGGAAAAAGGGTAATTTGGTACTATTTGCAGATACACATGTTGATTTTAGTGGTTTCCCATAGTAAAAACACGGACATTACTCTATTTCAGATGTCTTTTCAACGTATCGCTTGCAATCTCCATTTGTAAAAATTAATTAAAAGTTCATAGGACTATTTTTCAGTATCATTTATAGATATAAAAATAGCATATATAATTTTTTTATTTACCATTCTGACTTTGTGGTCAATTATGTTAAACAAGGAATTAGCTATTAGTGTGTACTCTATATATCTCCTTTCTGAGGAATACCACCATGCGATATGGTGTGAAAAAAACATTTTGTTCATGGAACAGGCATATATTAATGTGACATTTGCCTATCCAGTTCAATAGTTAGGCTGTGATGGTTCTTACTTCCACATGGTTAACTACCTTCTAATTATGTGTGTTGGGAGGGGGGCACTTCAGTAATTTTTGGTAGCTATAAATGGCAGCTATATCTAATTAATTTGCTGTTGTCTGATCTATGGTTGGGTTATTGTCTCTTTGACACATTCTCCATTTACATTCTCAATGCTATATCAGGTTCTCTGTCATTTTCCTATATTTTGAATATTAATCCAAAATAGTGCCTCCCACAAAACATTAACATTTTAAAAGTTTGCATGGTAAATATAAATAAAGAGCTGCTACATGAGCGCATAATACGCCTGGCGCTTTTTCATCAAATAAAGTTCCATAAGTCCTCAATGTTATATCAAAAATTTATAAAAAAAACTAAAGGGAGGTTATTTGTATAGATATAAACTAGTCACCAAAGTTTCATGATATCTGCGCAAAGCACTTTCTGAGTTATTGTCTGAAAACTGGAAAGTCCCCCCCCCCCTTTTTATGAATACAATCTCATAACTCGAAAACAGCAAATCTAAAATTTATAATAGTTGAAAGGGAGCTGAAGTTAATAAATATAACAATTTTACAAAGCTAGTTGCATAAAAAACAGCTCAAACATTTTTGAATTATTGTACGAAAACTGGAAAAATCACATTTTTTTAATTAATAAAACCCCAGAACTCGGAAACCTAAAATCTAAAATTGATAAAAAAAATCGACAGGGAGCTCACATCAATAGATATATTCAATCCACCAAAGTTTCATACAAACTGGATAAAGCGTTTTTGAGTTATTGTATGACATATGGACGAAAGAAAACGGTATACCATAATACCTCTCGTAAACGGTCGTATACAAAGATGTGGTATGATTGCCAACGAGAAAACTCTCCACAAGAGACCAATATGACACAGAAATTAATAACTATAGGTCACTGGCCTTTAACAATGAGCATAGCCCACACAGCATAGTCAGCTATAAAAGGCCCAAAAATAACTGTAAAACAATTCAAACCAGAAAACTAACAGCCTTATTAAAGCATGGACAAAACCATTTCTACAATTGTCATTTGTTATAATTCACATATCTCATATACACATATGCAAATTCATTCCTTTTTTTTTAGTTTTTAATTTTAGTGAATCCACCATTGAACCATAATCTTAATGTAGTCTCAATACATTTCATTTTCTTTTTTACACTGTAACAAACATGGCTCGTTTTGCATGAATAGATGGTTATAATAAGCAAAATTCTATCCGGATGAAAGATCATCAGGCAGATTAAATGTTACAGATGATATTGTTAAATTAGTTCCGTAAGGCGGATCCAGCCATTTTAAAGGGGATTTCAACCATATGTCCCATTCAAAAGCACTGGTTGTAAAGAAAAGTAGGGATTTTAACTTCCCATGATGTATGTTTGTATACATTTTCAAAATTTCTATGAATCCTGTAGAATAGATATAATGAGATGTTGTATGAGTTTCAATGAAACAACTCTCCATTCAAATGCCCTTTTTAACTGGTTTGCCACATAATTTCTCTGTTTAATGCTACATGATCATGGTCAAATTGGCTTTCTTTTTTCTAAGTCGCATTCTGACTTTCTATCTGACAGATTTTTGGTGTGTCAATATTTGTGTTTTAATATAAAATCGAAGATGTGGTATGATAATTTATTGCTAATGAGAAAACTCTCCACAATATACCTAATGAAACAGAGGTTAAAAGCTACAGATCAAAAGCTGCTATAATTTTGCATTGTCAATAGTCAGCTATAGGCCCTGCAATGACTTAAGTCAAATGAGAAAATTGATGTCCTATTTATTTACAAAATGATGAACAACAACAAATATGTGACACAGCAACAAAAGACAGCCACTGCATTTCAGGTTCATGACTTTGGACAAGAAAATTCAGAATGTGGTGGGGTTAATGTTTGAAGGTGCCAACTCTTTCCCTTAACCTGAGACAGTGGAGTGGTACAACATATGGGAAGGCTTTTATCAATTTGTATTTTTCATTTGTAAACTCTGAATCTAGCAAAATATACATTATGACAGAAAAATTTGCCAACTGAGTTGAAAGAATAGTCAGGATCCTTGTCTAACAATCTTTATGAAGCAAGACAAATGTAACGAGCTTTATATGTACATAAAAGTATGTCATAAAATTTAATATTTCAGTAAATTTGCATTTTACACTATCTTTTGAAACTGCTGTATTTCATATGGTATCTTTCTTTTCTACTGTCAATGGCTCTAGGACAGTTAGTATTAAAAATACATGCCTATTGAGACCGAATTTACATGCAAAGGAAATAAGTAAATTTTAATAACTACAGATGCAGCATGCATTTTTTAAATGTAAATACAATGAATGTGCTAGGGCTTAAATTGACTCTGAATTATTTCAAGTGCTTTTAGGCCTAAGACATGTTACATGTAATATAGTATACTATGATATTTGTAATTTCCTTTCTTTTTAAAGTACATGTGGGAGGATCATATATTTGATACAAACACTTCACGAGTTTTAAATTGTCCCCCCCCCCTTCACTCCCCCTTTTCATTAAAAAACCTTAAGAGGCACATACTCATACATTTTTGTAATTTTGACTTTTGAATAATTGTTATTCATCCGACATGTCTTGTACATCAAATTATTATTCTATTGCTTTAAAAACATGACATATTTGATATTAGGGCATTTAAAATATATATAATATTAATTTGTTTCAGATTACTTTCCGTTACTATGGAAATGCTATGATCATTATTCTTGAGTATTGAATATGTCTTATCTGTATTGTGACATACAAATGTCAAGTAACATCAATTTTTGAGATCAGTATGTATAGACCGGTTTTCATCATGTACTTTCGTTTTATGTAATCAAAATTGATTGACAGTAATGGTGTTATCGGCTTGTAAAATATTACATGTGGTTAAACATATTGATGTGTTAGTCACAAGTCAGAAATCATTAATTTTACCACAAAAACATCTAATATTTTTTATGAGAATTGAAGTGAATTAGCATAGTACTATTTCAACCGATGGGCTGACACCGTTAACTAATTAAAAAATGGAATCTATTAGAGATTTTCATTGACAAATATGAAAATAAGACAAACAGTCTAAAATCAATCACAATTATGCAATAAAGCAATATTCTTAGTAAAATCTACCTTGCATGATGTTCAATAACGATTCGGATAAAATGCGATTAATACAGAAACGTCAAAAAGTAACCAGGAATAAATTTTGAATTGCAGATAGAAAGAACATCTTTTATAGGAAAAAGCGGAATGGATGTGACTATTAAGATAAAATCTACTGTACCAGTGGCCTGTGTACATTTTGATGGTCAAACTTTCTGTTCTGTATATATTGAGCTTTTTAGAATGCAAGATCAATTCCAAAGCCGACCAGCTAATTGTAATGACAGTTTATCAGACGAAGAAATACAAATGTCTAAGAGTTCGTGTGGTCTTGTATTTGATGGAACTCAGTGGCAAAATTACCACACTTTCAAAATACAAACACTCAGCGATCAAGCATTGCGATCAAGCTATAAATGTGCAGCTAAATTAATTGCTAGGTCACATATTGATTCTTTATGGAACAATTATCAGCTGCCAGAAATATATGTAAGTAAGTGTTGAACATAAATAAGATAAAATAGTTTATCTTAGGAATATCTTTCACTAGCGAGCATTTCCAGATAATAACCTTCTTTTTATCGGTAACATATTCGAAACATAGTAGTGGTTGTTTATCGCGAGCAGGTCTAGATAATAACCTTCTTATATTCGGTCACATATATTCCAAATATAGCATTGCTTGTATAGCGTAATACTGAATTACGGCAAAATCTTCAATTCAGTGTGATAAGTATATAACCAATCATTTAAAACCAAAACCAAAACACCTTCCAAAAATGTTCAACTCAACAAAGCACTCCCGGAACTTTTATTTTGATCATCGTAATGGTTAACTGCATGCAGGTATCTAAAATAATTTTCAAAAAATATACAATAATTATAACTCCAACATGTTTTCAAAGCATATTAAAAAATAATAAATAAAACAACAAAATAAAGCGGTACCGATCAATGGAAGAAGGGCGAACGAATTCCACATTCCTGATCTGGCACCTTTTTTAAAATTTCCTTTGAGTTCATTTGTATTTACCGTTGTCCGTCATTCCGTAATTCCGTCATTCCGAAATTCCGTCATTCGTCATTCCGCAACAAACCATTATACGGAGTTTTTTTTCTAAACGCTTGCAGTTATTGGGCTAATTTTTGGTATGTGAGTTAACCAAGATAAGTTACAGATCAAGTTTAAGTTTTGTTCCGCTTCGCTATTTTTTTCTGAAATTTCGGGCTTTGGACTCTAATAAATTGATGAAAATCACAGTCATACGAACCTTTTTTCTAAATGCTTGTAGATATTGGGCTGATTTTTGATATGTGAGCTAACCATAATGAGTTACAGATCAAGTTTAAGTTGTTCAGCTTCTCTTATTTTTTAACCAAAATTAAGGGTTTACAACTTTGAAAATTATTGAAAATCACAGTTATACTGACTTTTTTCTATTTGCCTCCAGATTTTGAGATGATTTTTCATATGAGAGACTACCACCATGTTTGTGTCCAATGTGTTATTGAAAATGCAGATTTTTCAACTTTATGTGACGGGGCCGTTCGTGTCGCTTTGACACATCTTGTTTTAAAATCAAACAATTGAATGCAACTTAAACGGGTCTTCAATTCACTATACATATGTGAAATTGTGTTTTGAGTGTTATTTCCTAAACTAAAATCTTGAAATTTGTGAATGCAAACTTGTGTTTGTCTTCTTTCCTAATAAGTCATGGCTTTGATAATTTGTTTTCGACTGATCAATTTAAAGGCTCTTTTGCCTTTTTGCCTCTTTTTTATAAAACGTTAGTTTAATGATATAGTGGTACTGATCATGAGGAGGGTACATCACACATTTTCAACGGAACAAAAGGGAACACCAAAAGCACGTAAAGTATCTATTAACACCAAGTACAGTAATCGAAATGTTATGGTTTGTTTTGTTTTGGGTAACCTATACAATTACATGTAATAGGAACCATGGAATTTTCAAAACAAAAACATTCAACTAAGACATAGTTATGATAGCATTGTTTATTATATGACTATTTAGAACGGGATAACTTAAAATTAGAATAATGTGTTGTTTGATACGTATAGAGATGCTGGTTTGTATGTATGTCAAAAATCCACTACCACAATGCTAGCTTCACTGTTATTCGGTACTATACAAACCGCTTTGTGAATAGTTGGTTCTTATATCATAAATTTAAAATGCATTTCTATTTTTAAGATTCATGTAATCAACCAGCGGAGACCACGTGGTTCTTGCTATTCGGGATATTATCCACATTTGTACACATTTGATGGCGGGTAAGTACCTTTACCAGACAATGAACATTTTAAAGATACTACAAATTTTGATATATCAGGGACATATCAAACTATTTAATTAAACATGTTACTTGAATGCAAATGTATATTTAGGAATATACATTACAGTAAATTAAAGCTACAAACATGACTGTGTAGGATGCCATACTGTTATACAATCGTTTTTAGTACAACACGATTCCTGTTAATATGATACCATACGTTCAAAATGAATTGCCTATTGTACATGTTATACATGATCCTAGTCAAAAAAATTATAATGAATTGTAAGGCTTTTTTAAAAAAAATTGCTTTGACGCCTTCCTGCGACGTCATAATGCTGAACCCACGATTTTAAGTCGACCTTTAAGATTATATTTTGCTCTCAACTTGAGGCCAAATTTATAAATAGAATTTGTATTGAAGGATAAGAAATGTTGCACATATAAAAGAAATAATACCTTTTATGTATTTGTTTTGCAAAATATTTTTTTTATTAAATCCTTACAGTAATAATGAAATAAATGACAATTCCATCCGAAGCTGAAGTTTAACTGATTTCTTTTTTAGGAAAAACAAAGTGTGCACCAAACTCGGTAAAATTTGACAAATCCTAATTTCTTGAACCTCATTTATATATTATTCGGAAATAAAGGGCAGTAAAATACCATTAAACGTGTAACTACTGAATGGATATAATTCATATAGAAGGGATGGAAGATTTGATCGATGTATAGTCCTGTATCTTTAAGGAGGGGGGGGGGGGGGCGTCTGATGAATATTTAATGTCACTAATTTCTGTCACTTTGACTTTGTGTTATCAAAATAAAACGTGCACACACATTCCGCACTATATTGTTTGTTTAAGTGTAGGGGCAATAGTTTTGACAAATTTATACATTGATCGTTGGTTTTACATATTGCCTTGGGGATCATTTTGAGGGTTATAATTTCTTTGTTTTGGTTAAACTAGTAACTTGTCATAGTTTTGGATTACATTTTAGTTATTTACTTGATGACCGTTTGAATGCACATAACAACATTAACTATCCAGGTCTTTTATAGTTTGATTGGCAGTGTGAGTCAATACTCCATGTTAAAGATCGTATGTTGACATACATGTACATTTGTTTACTTTTTAACACATTATGACTTGGATATAATGTTGTCTTATTTGCACTCACACCACAACTTATTATTTCTATATACACACACAATACATAACATTGCTGATGTTTGTCATGATACGCGGCTCGTATTTAAATGACTGTTATAATGTTTATTTACTTATTTTTTCCTTGTCCTTTAGAGCCCTTCCAACGAATGGAAAAAGGGAATTCGTCTTGTTACGACATAGATCTAAACCCATTGAGGTATGAAATATATGACTAAATATTCAATATCATCTGAACTTGCATTCAATATTTTTTGTGAAACAATTTCTCTAAATTACAACCTCTTTTAACAAATTGTCGGGCTATTTTATTCAAAAAGCTTATGATAAACTCAAAACTGAGGTTTATAAGCATGCTCAGTTTTTAAGTTACTGTCAATATATTTTCTTATTTATTTATTTTTTGGTGCCAATTGGTATATATGTTACTAATAAACTCATCACAGATACCAGCATTGCAGTTTTGAATTGGCACCCCGCACGTTTACAAAAAATTCATCAGTGACGCTCGATTTTAAAAAAGAAGTCGAAAAGCATAGGACAAAATTCCTAAAAGTTTTGCCAAATACAGCTAAGTTCAGCTGTCTTGCGGTAGATATCTTTTCTTAATTGACTAGATTTACTGCAAGATAAAAACGTTCAGATTTTTAAGATTGTTGAGGCGCCGTTTCGATCGATAGTCTCATTAGGTAAATCAGTCCGTTAAGGCATGTCAAGATTATCAAGACTGAATCTTCTAGAGACCCGTTAAGACCGTATCAGACCAACACAGACCATGGATACAAAATTATGTTAAGATGTTTTCAGACCGCGTCCAGTCGTGTTCAGATTTTAATAATTTGGACAAAAAACGAATGAAACTTTCCAAGTGTTTATCAGGGGTTGCCCCCCTTTTAAGAATACAATAAACATTACAAAGAAGACGGTTTATAATAACTGAAAAGTCTACCATGTCCACTTAATCATGTTAATAAAATAAAAAATAATCAATTTTAATTCTTACTTCTTCTTTTTTTTGGATATTATAAGCCCAAAGTCATACTGCTGCATAAAATCGCAGCGAATTGAGTTAAAATTCAACATATTCAGTCTCGAAATAATATTTATTTAATTTTTATTGAATATAAGCACCTGAAACTTTATATTTAATGGTTTACAAGTGCTTGCAAATAAATGGTAATGCAATAACAGCCTGGTGCCGTGGTGAAAAAATTGTCACCATGACGTAACAGATCATTTAATTTTGTATACCCTTAAAAAATGAATAATTATGCATGTCGGCCGTAAACACTTGAAAACGTAATCTTAATATATTTAATTTATTTTTTTTATGTAGACTAACTATTTTTATCAAATATTATCAATGAATATGCATTATTATTTAATTTTTGATTTTACCTATATAAATTGCATTTGAGTTATTGTAAATTTGAGGCAGGGAAAAACTACAACTTTTATATGTCTTTTGTCGTTTTTCGTTCAATGTCAAGACATTTTCCGTTCATTTTTGCCAGACTTGTGCGTTTTACTTTCCATCCTTTTTTTAATTGTGTCTATAATTCAAGAGCCTTTTGTAACTTTTTTCACGTACCAGAATGCTTTCGTTAAAAAAAAAAGTTTGAATATTATTGCAGAAAAGGGCATAAATGAATTAATTCAAATTTTTTGAAATAGGTTTGATAAATTTTTATGAACATGTAATGTCGGTGTACCTGAAGTAAATTTAATGACTGAATTACATATATAACATGTATGCAGCATAATAAAGCTGGTTTAATTTGAATTACTATCCATTAGGCTGGTCATTAGGAACATTTTTCGATGATAATTAATCAAGTCTGTCAAGTTTTATCAAATCGGAAAATAATTCTTCACCCGTAAACGATTTAACGTTACCGTACCCTCCTTTATTTTTGTTGTATTCATGTCGGCAAAACATCGCTTTGGAGAAGTAATTTTACACTAAATCGACATAATAGAAAGGGATACTACAGTATAATATAAGCTGAACTGGAAATTACAATTGGTGAGTATTTCGAACTTCAAAGGAAAACTGTTTATACATGTATGAGGGCTTGGATTGCGTTAAATTGTTAACATAATAATAACATGAATTATGCCCTTTAAAATGAAGATGAGAGAATACCGGGTCAAAACATGAAGATTAGAGAAATGCGTGGTCTAATTTTTTGTAAATTAGAGAAAAAAGCGGTTAATTTTTTGAAGATTAAATAGAGAAAAAAGGGGTGAGAATTAAATGTTTACAGAATAACAGATACCCCCCCCCCCCCCCCATCCAGACGTTCATGTATGAATTGGCGTTCTTTATCACCACACTCGTACATAGTAACCTGTTCAAAGGCTAAGTAAGAATGTACGTGGGCTTGTTCTTGGCCGATAATACTAGTATAATGATCCCAGGCTTGTTGAAAAATTGTTCCTGTGATTGGAAACCCCCCTTTTATTTTGGAAGATCAATTCATGTGAAATAGACACATAGACGTTTATATACAATGTGACTTTCTGTCCTACATTCTTTGAATTTGCCCTTTTAAATGGCTGGACTCATTAACTTACTATTAAACCCTAACATGTGGAGCATTCAGAAGGTTGTGGTTGTGCAGGATGGCCTATTACACAACATAACCCTACATATTGTTAGTCCAAATAATCATGATGTCTTGGAAGGCTATTTTAAATATTTGCTGAGATGTAAGGCATCAAAGAAAAACAATATATTAGCCTTTTAAGACTACTTAATTATTTGTACTAACATATTGTATACTTATGTATTGATAACTGTCACATCCTTAATTTGCATGAAATATTTGCCACTGGATGGTTTATAACCAATAACCAACTAATATTCACATGTACATAGATGTATAGCCGCTGGTTTGTGATCTACAATAATCATGATAATTACTATTATTAAGTAGAATTTGAGAAAATTCAAATTGAATATTACTACAACATGTACAAACATGGCAAACAAACAGGTACATATAATGTGGTAAAAATAAATAATTTAATGACTTATTTTAATTTGGTCCTTGCTCAAGAATACATATTCAGTATGTTTTTCAAATAATTGCTGAATCATGGAAACCAGGATAACAAAACATGAATATATTTTATAGTAATAAAGCATTGAAAATGAATATTTATTAGACATGTTAAATGATTGGTTTCATCATGTAACTAAATAAGGATTCATATTGAACAAGTGTTATGGAGGTTGCATCTTTTCTCAAAATGAAAAAAAATTATCTGTAAGTATTACATCATGTTTAAGTGGTGTAATGACACTCTGAACATGGCACGCATAGGTATCTTATTTTTTCAATCGAAAGAACTTTTAATCAAATTAGTATGGCCTCAACTATTTATTTTCATGTGAACTATGTCAGTTTTTATATAAATTTATTTATATTCTATATACACCTGTAAACTTAACATTCCATTCAGTATGTGGGGAAAACATATAAGGCAAGCATATTTTTCAGGTAATATAGTTAAAAAAAATAACAATTTTTTTTTTTTAAATAAGTGTTTTAATGTTCAAAGAAAAATAATCTCAAAATTGAATTGTGTCTTCTTGTTTGTAGCTTTTTGTCCTGCATTATTTTATGTAAAGCTGGTCTAAATTTTGAGTATTTACTGATTTTTATTAAAGATATTGTATTACAGAATACAGGTAAGTTGTCACAAAATGGAATTAGTTACCTAAATAGTGTCTCAGAATTTGGTTTAAAAATTCTATAATTCAACTTAAAAATAAATAATTATAAAAATATATTTACTGAACTCGAATTCATGACCATGTAAATGTGATATTGTAATAGGTAAAAATCGGGATGTTAACACTTACATGGAAATTATTAGGACTTCTTATATATGTTACAGGGAATTTGTTAAATCAGTGATTTTGTAAAATCACTAACAGTTTCAGTGGTTTTGTAAAATCCCTGAAATTTTAGGGATTTTACAAAATCACTAAAAATAGAGCTAGGGATTTTGTAAAATCCATGATTTCAATTAAGTATAACTTGCTATTAGAAATGTGTTTTTCTTATTAAGATAATAATAGACTAATGATCACTAATGATTTTGAAATATATTTGTTAATTAATCAATATTAGCTAGAACTAGTGTATAATGCTAATGACTAAAAGACATTGAAACGAATATTTTGACCACTGTTATTTTACTTATTTTTGCATGGCAAGTTTAGGTGACATCTACTGTTTCATAATTGCCCTGCTTTTAAATGTATGTCTGTATCAAATCAACCTGTACTAGAAAAATTGAACTATTTGCTTATCATAGACTTAATAACAATACCTTTACTGTAGCAGCTCTAAGTCTTTTTAGTTGGCATTCCTCTCAACGTTTCTTGTAAAATTATAAAGCTTTGAATGAAACATTTGCGTACTTTTAATACCATTTTGTCCCTACCACCATGACCTATTGATATGTTAATTTTCTGAACTATGCTGTACATGTCTTCAAGACATACATAATATTTTTAATACATCTTCATCTGATGAATACCGCTTTTAACGATTTTTTCAAATCTCCAAATTGAAGAACTTCATACCTACATTAAATAAAATATTTACTTTATTTGGATTAAAAGAGAAATGAATGAACTTATTTTACAAATTCCCTGAATTTAATCAGTGAATCTGTAAAAAAGATCTTAATTATTTCAGGTATTTTGTAAAATCACTAGTCAAATCAGGGATTTTATAAAATCACTAATCAGTTCAGTGATTTTTCAAATTCCCTGAAATTTTAGTGATTTTCTAAAATCCCTGATTTCACAAATTCCCTGTAACATATACATGTTATATGTAACTTTTTGTGATAAACAGAGATTTAGACACAACACTAACAGTTTATTGCCCTGAGGGGTGACTATGTCCTTTTCAAATTGTGGATAGATTATTAATTTAATTTAATTAAAAATGAAAAATATGAAACACCAGGATTTAATTTTCTTCTACTATTCTAAATATATAATTATATATTTATAAAAATTTAAAAATACAGGTTTTAAAAGTAGTATTAGTTTTGATTTATCAACATAAAAATGGATAAATACTTATATAGAATAAAGAAAATGTGTAGTCTCGGGTAAATAAACTGCATAGCATTATTTTAAGCACAAGCTGTAATAAGTAAAAAGTATACTGGGTATCATTAAATATGTCATAAACTCAAGGTTAAGTATACTACTAATATAAAATTTTAACGGCTTATGCAGTTTATTCATAAGTCATGACACAAAATTCTTTCATATATATATATATATATGCACTTTACAAAAGGAAAGTCTGCAGGGTATACGTATCAACGGTGCATTTCATTTATTTATTTATTTTTTTTTTCATCTTTTAATCTCATCTTTGTTATAGTAATTCATTTCCTATTAAAATGACCAAAAGAAATTACCAGTTGGGTTTTAGAAATAAAAAACTATATCTGACTTTAAAAATTGATCAAAACAAGTATAGTGCTATATATAGCCTCTATTAGACAGTAACCCTTCAATGAAGTAAACACCAAAGAAAACATTAATGTAGAAAGAGAGACCATTTCTTTTTAGAAATAAAACCTCAAAAAAAGGGTTTTATTCTTCTTCTCATGAGGGACTTATAAATAAAATTATATAAGTCATATACTCATTTCTTTACATCATTGAATTTTGTTGTCAAGCAAATTAGGATCGCTAGTTTTTCATGTAGATAAATACAAGTTAGGCCAACTAAAATCAATTTGTAGATTTTCATCCAAAGTTTTGAAAAAAATGGGGCGGGTGGGTTTATTTAATTTTTTAAATTTTATTTAATTTAAAACCTTCTTGTGGCGTGAACTTCATATATATGCAAGTGTTATAATTACAAAATGTAGCTTATACCATGTAAATGTGTAAACATGTATAAAGAATTGTACATATTTTTCATAATTCTTGAATAAACACCTCTGATTTGCAACGACTGTTCTACATACAATTGATACTTTAGAAACCTATGTTAAGTAAACAGTAAAAACCATAAATTCTTTATTCAGTTTGACTACCAACTCCAAATTTTTTTTGCTCTCTAAGCGACGGTTTGTAGTCCCATAAACTTATGCAAATATAATGGTATGCAACACAAGTATTATGAATGAAGTGAAAACTCAAACAAGTGTTGAGAATAGTAAAGTTGTCGTTTTTAAGATTCTCAAGTTATGCAGGAATGACGCATATATAATTACATTGTAAAACATGAAGTTGTTTAAATACTCTTTTAATGGTATTTAATTTTAATTGTGTTTTAAACAAAAACAAAAGCCATAGCTAAATCTAAGGGTTTTCTAGTACACATTGTGTAATATTTTTGCCGACTTTTTGAACTCAATATACGGTCATAGATCTAACAAGTTTGTGCTTTTGTCAATTTCTTCAATTCAGTTATATTTTTTCTACCAATTTGTTCCACGATGTTTGCACTTTGGAAATCATTCACAGCACAAATTTGCTTACACAAAGTCAATGTATTTTTAAAAAAATCCACAATCTGCTGATGACAGAAATTTTCAATTTATGACATACCAGTAACGACGATTTGCGTATTTAATACTCGTAACCCGAATATTTCATGCCCTTCTGGTAATCTATCTATATTCTCCGTAGATGATACTGTCATCATTGAGCAGCAGAATTTGTCAACATAATCGTTTTAAAGTACTCGAAACAAGAAAAATGAAAACCAAAATTTGAAACTGTTACTGTTACTGTCACTGGTAATTTCCTCCTCTCTCAGGAGCGCTCCCAAAGGGATACATCAATTTAAAAATATAGTCTAAGAAAACGATATTTACAACTTACGTTAAACTGTACAGTTATCCCACCACTCTTGGTTATTGCGTATACTAAAAAGCATTGTTCACTTTGCATACTTTAAGTCTATTTACACACTGTCTATAATGTTACTTCTTATGTTTCATCTTTTAGGAGATAAGTTCTCCTCACATGTAGTCCATAACAGAATGTCCTTGTTATTTCTTCAATATCAGTATAGTTGTCCTTTTTTAAGTGAATAGATGTTCTCACACTTTCACATGTAGAGTCAAGAATAAGTTTCATTAGAATATCATCTTTTTCAAGATCTTTGTACGTTCTATTTTTTATGTTTTCTGTATAACACTTTACAGTGTTCAAGTGTTTTCTCCGTACGTCTTCTAATCTGTCACATATCAATAAAAATGTTCTAAATCTTCTGTATCATTTAGGAACATTTTACATTTTGATGTTTCTTTGTTATTAACTTGTAAAGCATAAGTTCCTGTTAACAGTCTGGCTTTTACTTCAGTTTTTTTCACCTCAATATGACAGTTTGGTACAGATTTCTATATCTGATGAGCATTTCCTACAGCATGTGACTGAATATTTAATAGTTTCAAGGTTGACTTCTGTTGTTTCTGTTCTTGCCACTTAACATCCCAGTAGTGTATTATATGTTTCTTTACTGTTTTTTTTTTTTCCATTTCAAAGTATGTAATTCATTCTCTAATAATGTTTCAATTGCTGGTAAACAATATTTCTCTAATCTCTGAATAATTTCAATAATGTAACTTTGTCCATTGCGTTTTGCCATACTTAGTTGTCTTTCTAAAATTTTGAATTCTAAAGTTACTTTTTTGTGGAGGAGATTTTCTAGGAATGCTAATATTAATCGGTCTATTTCTACCTCGACTGGCTCCACTCCTAGAAGTGAGTAAGTAACAATATTTGCTATCTGATCTGGAAGACCCTGAATTTGTCTACATACATTCAACTGTAGTCGCTTTAATTTATGGATATCTGACTCAGTCAGATTCATTACTTCTATTCCATATAATGCTCATGGTATGACATACGTTTTCCATATTTTATAGGCTACTATTAGAGACATGCCTTTCCTTGCATGTAGTCCAGGTACAAGTAAAGCATACAGAGTTTTCCTTGCCAGTTTTAGTCGATCTTCAGTGTTCAGTTTGTTTTTACTTTTTCGTATCAGTCCTAGATGTTTTGTTTCACTCTTTTGGGTTATCTCATTTTTTCCAAGGTATACTGAGAAAATACTTTGACATTTAGTGATCGGTACCAAATCTGACTTATTTGGGTTCATAGTTACTAGATCTCGTATTGTACAGTTTTCAACAATGTCTAATAATGCTTGTACTTCATGTTGGTTTTCTGCCAATACGGCTATGTCGTCAGCACATGTTGGGGCCATTATTTTTATGTTTCCTATTTCAGCTCTAATGTCAGGTCTTTCTAGTGCTTACTGTTATTATATCTCTTATACAACATTTTTTGACAATTTTGCTCCTTGTCTTACACCTTATGTTACCTTCACTTTACCTGAAAGACTAGTATTCCATTTCACTTGTAAAGACATATTTCCAGGGCCGTAAATTACACGGAGGCATGTAGGCAGTTGCCTCCTATTGTAGGTTGACCCCCCCCCCTAAAAAAAATAAAAAAATACGAAAAAAAACCCAGAAAATAAAAAAAATGTTAAAACCATGCATTATTTTAATAGCACCGGTTATTCATTTGACCAACAAGGTGATTAATCATAATTGCAGGGTGAGTTCGATATTTAAATCTGGTGAATATCGCTGAATGGTACCCAACTCCTTTGCACACGTTAAATTTTCCCGCCAATTTTGTAGCACGGGATTTTCCTGTGTCTCAATCGCGGGCATTATACAAATCCTGATGTCTCGACATATCAGACTGAGGAGCAAATTGCGAGGTTGATTGAAACTGGACCACTGGTTCTGATGTTGCGACACATTAAATGATTTACAAATAGAAGAATCGTCATAATTTGTGCAGAGACGAACCAACTTGTTAATAATGTAAGTATAACTGTGAATTTTATGTCAAGAGCCGAGGTTCCATGACACCTCAGTTTAGTTGATATAATTTATAATAACCGGTCCTGATCAGTGTCGGGTGATTTTTTCTAGACATTTCCAAAAGACAGCCTGTACGTTGTCACTTGTTTTTGAAGTCCCCCGTTCATTCCGACATTATATATTTAACACATTTTCCACCAACCGATATTTAAAATAAACTCCTACCCAAACAAACTGAAATTGTCGCTTGTATGAATTTATTGCTATGTGCTGATCCGGGGTTTGGGTCAGAAAGTTGGACCCACTTTTTATTTTGACAACCGATGTATTCATTTCGTATGGCAACATTTTGTTGACCCCCCTTTTTCTTTGCAGGAAGTGCATGTGTTGGAATTCTCCCTTTTCAAATAGATTCACCCCTATTACATATCATTGAAGGCCCGACATATAATAAAAAACAAGAAATTAAACAATTGGAAATTTTATTGCAGGTCAAAACGCCAAACAAGTAACAAGCAAAGAAGTTTGGATTCTTATTTTAAAGAGGGACGCAAGATACCAAAGGGACAGTCAAACTCATAAATCTAAAACAAACTGACAACGCCATGGCTAAAAATGAAAAAGACAAACAAACAAAAGCACACACGACACAACATAGAAAACTAAAGAATAAACAACACGAACCCCGTCAAAAACTAGGGGTGATCTCAGGTGCTCCGGAAGGGTAAGGAGATCCTGCTCCACATGCGGCACCCGTTCTGTTGCTTATGTGATAACAAATCCGGTAAATAGTATAATTTGGTAGGTCACATTAATGAAAGGGAAAGGGATTGTAGTTACGAAGTAAGGAACATATCCGATATCATTTGTGAAACGGTTATTCTATAAGGGTCAACCAACTCGTGATGGCATTCGTAAAATTCACGAAGGGATGATTTCAACTTCACCATTTCGAACTATTGGTTTAATAGCTTACTTGTGAGCAGCAACCCTCTATCAAGAAAATCATGATAGGAAATGCAAGCACGGGAATATCGTATCAATTGGGGGATATATACCCCGTATGCAGGTGCTGCTGGAATGTGGCTACTTAGAAATGGAAAGTTCACAATTGGAAGGCTGAAATCATCTCTGTTGTCGTAAAGTTTTGTTTTCAACCGACCCTCATTGTCAATGTTTAGATGTAAGTCAAGATATGAGGCCGACTTAACTGTATCTGTAGTATGTATCCTTTATCTGTAGCTTGATTGGATAAATGCGTTCCACATAGTCACCAAATTTTTAATTATTTAGTGAAAGAACATCATCTATATAGCGAAAAGTAGAGTTAAAGGATATTGCTAATTTCTTATCTTTCTTCCTAAGAAGTTCCTGCATGAAATCAGCCTCATAATAATAAAAAAAAACAAGTCGGCAAGTAGAGGGGCACAGTTTGTCCCCATTGGAATGCCGACAGTCTGTTGAAAAACACGTCCTCCGAACGTAACAAATATGTTGTCAATCAAGAAATCAAGCATCTTGATAATATCAGTTTCAGAGAATTTTTGTTCGAATCAGAGTGATCCTTTACAAAGTAGGATTTATCCCTACATAAGACAAGATACCTGTATCTACGTTGGCCATTCTTTTTTACGAAGCAAAGCAATACTAACTCTTTCAATTTTTCTTTTAGTTTGGAATGTGGAATACTAGTGTACAGAGTAGAAAAGTCAAATGTTTTATTACTGTTACAAGATGAAAGAGAGTTAGATTGTATGTACTCTAAAAGATCTTTGGAATTTTTAAGTATCCACATCTGATTCACGCCCCCACTAGAATAGGCAGTTTCAGAATAACTTTGAAGCCCGTCTTTGATTGCTGATAAAATAGATGTTAATAATTTAGAAAGAGGTTTCGTGGAGCACTTGGAAGACCCAGCAATATACCGTTTTTTGTAAGGACACTTATGTAGTTTAGGTATACAATACAGTGATGGCAGATCCAGTTCTTCATCTTTGGTTGAAATTCCAAAGGAACACAGAACTGACCTCGACAAAAGTTGCTCGACAAGCGGGAACTAAAGAAAACGTGATGAAGCGGATGAACAATATATACGGATGTATAATTTAATTTTAGCCAGTTTAATTTGTTGCTGAATAAATTCACAAAAAAAATGTAGAAGAAAAATAAGAAAAGCATCCACAAATAATGTTTTTCTGAGTACTTAATTTTGGAATAAAGAGATATCCAAATATAAATGTAACTACCATTGTCGACATTAAACATATCTTTGTACCTATTCTTTAAAAACACAGATCATAAGTGTCACCTGTTAATCGATTTTAATCTGTAGTGTATTCTAAACCAATATAAATTCGTGCTATTCAAATCAACATACATGTCAATGTATTTTACATCAAAACTTTTGCAGAGACATTACACACATGTGTCATTATTTACACAACCACCGTTAAGTTGTCATTAATCACGCATGTGGACGTTTGTATTAATAAACGGCCAGTTTAAGAAGTCAAATCAAGCTGTGATTAATTTCCTCTCTAGACAAGAAGATACAGTGGCAATACAATTATGTTAGAATTGTTTGAGGGGGTGGGGCTGTGCACCCGGCTAATCTGCCACTGGTGCTGTATATATATACAACTCGTCTTAACATCAACCCAACAATGTTAGATCTGTAAATTTGCTTACAGTACATGATATATAAGGCATGAAGATGTTATTGTTACAGATCAGCTAAATTATCTATAGTAAAGGATCCTACAAATTAATGTAATATACAGTCACAGAAAATAATTATATTTATAAGTACGTCTGAGTCAGTGACAACTCTACAACAGATGTTTCTATCGGATCGCAATCAATGATGGTGATACATGGCTGTGTACATAATGTATATACAACACGTCTAAACATCAACCCAACAATGTCAGTTATATCATGTACTGTAGTACGCCGCTAGATTAAAACTGACGAGGAAAGGTAACACACGGCCAGCGAAAGCTCTTATTTGAGAGCCCAGGTGGTCGTGTGGTCTCGCGGGACGGCTGCAGTGCAGGCGATTTGCTGTCACGATATCACAGTAGCATGGGTTCGAATCCCGGCGAGGGAAGAACCAAAAATTTGCGAAAGCAAATTTACAGATCTAACATTGTTGGGTTGATGTTTAGACGAGTTGTATATACGTTATGTACACAGCCATGTATCACCATCATTGATGGCGATCCGATGGATACATCTGTTGTAGAGTTGTCACTGACTCAGACGTACTTATATATATACTTTATTTATAGTT
The DNA here is from genome assembly GCA_019925275.1 of Mytilus edulis. NCBI lineage: Eukaryota > Metazoa > Mollusca > Bivalvia > Mytilida > Mytilidae > Mytilus > Mytilus edulis. The sequence goes on along the minus strand of CM034360.1, from coordinate 127,534,661 downwards.
TTAACACTGTTTCGACACAGACTAAATGCAGTAACATGATAAGCTTCATGTACTATGGCGCCCTTGGTGGTGTTTAGACGCACTATTGTGTCAAATCAATAATTGTTTAATGATATGTTATACAGCACAAAGCTATGGTTATAGAAGCGTTTCCTAGTTTAACAGAGTAACTAGCACGAAAATAATTTAAAAAAAAAGAAGAAACCCATCTCCAACGCTAAAAGTAAAGTAGGACATATCAACAGAATACGAATTAAAACAAAAATACGCATGTGTTAATTGTCTCGTTGGCAATTATACAACATCGCCTTTTTAAGGTTACGTTTCAGATTTTCCGTTTCTAATTTTCAAATACGAAAAATATGTTCACAAAGGGTTCACAACATTATAGGTTAAATGTATGGCAAACATGTCTGAATGTATATAATTAACATACGTCCTTGCATTTTATAGCTATTATAAATAAATAAACTAATATTTATTAACAAATAAGCAACATATATAGACGAATAATTTATTAGTTCCTCAACAAAACAACAAAACAACAACAGAAACAAAGAATCAACAGAGGATTTAACTTTTAATTACATTGTTATTATTATTATTTTTTTATTTTTGAGAGATATAATACTTTAACTTCAAATAAATATATAATTAATCTAAAACGCACTAATCAGGCAGAAGGGGCGTAACTCGTGGTATCATACTGGCATGCTGAACGGATCTAAACATGATCTGGTAATTTTTAAGTTATTGTTGCGATTTGATCTGTTTTGGTCTGACACGGTCTTAACGGGTCTAAACAGCTCGCTAGAAGATCCAGTCTTGATAATCTTGACATGCCTTAACGGACTGATTACCTGATGAGACTATCGATCGGAACGGCGCATTAACGGTCTTAAAAATCTGAACGTTTTTATCTAGCAGTAAATCCAGTCAATTAAGATATGATCAGACAAAATTGACTTAAATCGTGCTACTAGTGATTTTAAATACAAAAGCTTATTATTAACTCTGGAGCAATATTTATATAGTTTATTTCTCAGTAGAGGTTTAATACTGTATGTAAACTTTAGAAATATCATATGCACTTGTAAAGGTACATGTTATACAAAGATTAAAGGACCAAAACCATCAGTTGGGTTTAAATTGTGCAATAATGTTTCGAGTTGCAACAGATATGTTTGTGATATACGGATGCAACAGTCCAACGAGGTGGATTATAAGAAGACTTAACTGTGACAGCGGGCAATAGTACCTTCAAGTCTCTAACCGTGGACAATATTATGAGGTAACGTTATACGCTTAGTGTTAACATTTTTGTTTATAAATGAAACAGTAAATAGTTATTGTTTATGCATTACCATACAAAAGTATTCGTATCCGTTCTTTTATATATAGGTTGTACTTTTCAAATTCAGCTATTTCTCGAACCACGCCTCTTTTCGGTATATAAATAATTTTCATAGATAATTTGATTTGTTGACATACTCGTTTACAGATATGATCTTTATGTGTCGTCTCATTGAGACATAACTTGGGACTTTTACCAGTATAAAAACATACTATTGCTGTGGAATTTTTTTTAGGTAAAAAAAATTAAAAGTTGGGGTAGTATAACATTTAAGTATAAGTTTAAACTCCAACAGGTTCGTGACATATAAATGTGAAAAATATGCCGCACAGTCCTACCTTTTGACCTTTAAATAAAACAGTAGTGCATATATACTTTCTATTCTATGATATAATTTTCACAAAACTGTGTCTCAGTTTTTGTCCGCAAAGGGAGTTCCTATTGGAAATTGCATTGTCAATATTTACACAAATGCATCCTATATTTTTTTTTTATCATACAAACAAAGTATGGTAAATTGTAAGTTTGATGAGAATTATTTGATACAAAATGGATTATTCTTTGACATTGCGTGTCTTTATCATTCACATCAAGAAATATTTTCAATTTATAGAGAGAAAGCGTTACGTAATTTAAGTCGGTATAATATCAAATTCTTATTCTCAAATAAAAAAAAACTCTTTTATAAGTTTAATACTTCTGATTCATCGGTGTATGAGAGTCATACAAGTGTTATACAAGAAAAAAGTAATGTTTCTTCTTTTATACAGTTAATATGGTACATTTCTAAAGAACAGACTTGAACAGCAAAAAATGACATGTTTTTTTCCGTTTTTTAAAGCATTTATATACAGTGATTAATATTTTAATAGTAAGATTCAACTTAATAGTGAGTCATCAGGCTTATTAATAAATAAACGCGCGAGGCAAGAATACCTTCCCCAAAAAATTCATCCCAACGGTCACTGTTTTATGGGACCAATTCAAACATCTCTCGGTGTGTTGAATGACATATACCACATTTACATATTTTTTTCCGACAAAAAAAAAATAAGGAGCCGTTGTGTTCTTGTCAATAAGTCAACTCTCTACCAAAGACCGAATGATGTAAATCTTGACTATCGATTATTTAACTGCATATACCGCAAATTATAACGAAAGCATGGACTTCAATTTTGAGATTGTTTATCTTATCTTAGCAGCAATTTTTAACTTTACCCACAACTAATACGATATTCAGACGTCTGTGTCAAGCAAATACATAACAAGCGATAGTTTTGTGAAAAAGATGCCTTATTCCTTTTTTTTATAGTTTATCGGGAAAGTATGATAACATAACAACGACATACAGTTTCAATCTACCATTTTTCTACAAAATGCCTGTACAAAGTCAGGAATACGACAGTTGTTGTCCATTCGTTTGACAAATGTTGATGCGTTTCAACATTTGATTTTGCTATTTGATTATGAACTTTCTGGGGTATTTTTGTGAGTTTACTTTTTTCTACTTCTCAAAAAGCACAAATGATCTTTAGGAATATATTTGTAAATTTGATGGATGTTTTTGTGCTTTTTTGTTAAATATTTGTTTGTCTTGAGATTGTAACACAATTATGACTACTGTGCCCCTGTTGTGACTATTTTAGCTAATATGTCTGTTTGTTCACACATCGTTTTGAATATAATGGAATTGGATACGACTGTCATACAAGTGAGATATAATGGAATTTGATGCCTGTTCTAAGTCACGAATATGACAGTTGTTGTCCATCCGTTTGATGTGATTTATCATTTTCCATTTAATTAGGGACTTTCCTCGGAGTTCAGTAATTTTGTGATTTATTTTTTTGATAAAAGCACACTTGAAAAAAAAAACTAAAAAACTCGTGTTTACGAATAACATCTACAAAACTACTCAAAGCAGACAAAAAACTTGAAATCAAAATGTAATAATGGAATATAATAATAAAAGGACAAAGAGGAAACAATAGTCAGCAAATGACATAAAACATTATTAGCAACATTGACATTGTATATATTTTTATGATTTTAGTATTGACCTTTTTTATGGAAGGCATTCTTGTTGTATTTCATATTTCTGTATTTAAATCCGATACAGTATATGTTTTATGTTTTGTCTTTGATTTGTTTTAACTTACAACAACTTACAGTATCTATAATACTAAACTAAATAGATCCAATTTGTTAGCCGTCATGGGCTAGAAACGACAAATCAAGGAGTTCAACTTGATATTGGATAATTAAAAATTACACCATTCCAGACCCTTTCGTTTTCCACATAATTAATATTGCCAATAATTTACAAGACCCGGATCGAATCTGATACCGATACTAATAGTATGTTCATCTGTTACCTATTACCTTATCTGTACGCTTCGCATCTGACTGGCGCACCACCAAACGGTGTATATATAGTGCGGTGACAGAAATGTAAATAGTCGTCTATATTGCGAGTTTAATCTCCCCAAATAACACACGTCTAAAAAGTGTCGTAACTTAAAGACAAATATGTCTTCTTTATTTTTTTGTCCTGTTGTCAGAATTTCGTATGGTCACATTTTTCTTAAAAGTCGTTTTAATGACTAGTAGTATATTGGAGTGTTTCAACCCCCCATTTTCAAAATGAAAAATCGAGTATCTTTGCTTACATTTAATTGAAATAATTTTTTTTTAAGTTATTTCCATATGTCAAAATACTATATTCAATATTTTATTTTCTTCTAATCTACATAATTTAGTTTGGCCTGTTTAAAATTAAGGTAATTTTAATTGCAAATTCAGACAACACCTTTAGCATGTTTAGTTTCTTCTTCATAGTAGTAATACAAATAATCCCATAATATATTAAGTATATAATATTTCATGAAACGAATTACTGATAAATATTTCAGAACCTACATATGAAAAAACCGTAAGAAATCAATGAAAAAAGATTAAATTAAAAAAACGTCAATTTCCAAACGGAACTTAATCACTTGCCTTCCTTCACATTTTGTGTATTAGTCAATAATTTGCTCTCAACTGATATATGAAATGAATACCTTTTTTTGCTATTATATACAAATATTTTAACTAATAACAGTCTCCGGAACAAGTTTGCAATTCCGCTGAGTGCAAAAGTTGTCAACTTAATTTTTGGAGTTAAGTCAAAATGAAGTTGATAACTTGGTTGGTATTGGTTTTCTGATATTTGTATTTTTTACAAGACTGAATAATTGATACAAAAAAGGTTTTTCCTCAAGGAAAATTGTTTCTTCCTCAAGGGAAAAAGATTTCCTTTAGGGAATTTGCCGCATAAATATTTCCTTTGAGGAAATTCTATTTCCTTAGAGGGAATTGTTTTTCCTTTGAAGAAATTGTTTTTCCTTTGAAGAAATTGTTTTTCCTTTGAAGAAAATTGCGGCGTAAAATTTTCCTTTGAGGAAATACTTTTTCCTGTGAGGAAATTTGTAACTTCAAATTTTCCTTGGAGGAAATATCTTTTCCTGTGAGGAAATTTTTGACTAACACTTTTCCTTGAGGGAAAATTCAAGACAATACATTTCCTCTATGGAAATGTTTTCCCTTATTTTTACTTGTTAAACATTTCTTCACTACACCAACCATGTACGCAAACAGTATGAATATAATTTTTACAAGACTGAATAATTGATACAAATGATTTTTAAAACTTTAATAAATATTTGACTCCACATTTGAATGACATTGAAAATTAATACAGTATAACTTTTTCGGTCTAGGTATTGTTCATACTTTTTATATAACTTTAACTTTGAATTATAAAAAAAATGTGAATCAAAAGATTCTGTTTTTTTTTGTAATTGTTTCAAGGCAATACATTAATAATTCATTAGCAACCAATTTGAATGTCATACCATTTGTGGTGTTTTAAAGAATTTGTTTATATTTGCAGATTAAATAATAAAATAAACACTTTTCCTGTTATTTTAAATTAAAATTTTCTTCTGTTTTAGCTTGTGTACAGTTATGCAATCCACTATGTAAGAATTCAGTAAATACATTATTCCCATTCACTAAACATTTTCTTTCAATTTTAAGAGAAAACATTTTGGCAAATTGTTCTTCAATGATCTTGTTCCGTATATTTTATTTGAGGGAGCGATGTAAATGAGTGGATACAACTGGTGTTTCTTTTTTCAATAACAAAATAGTATTTTTTTCTGCATTTCCCCTTTCTGTCGACTAATATATAATATGTTGTTGCTTTTATACAATAGTTTTTTGTGTATCTATGATAGAACTCCATCCATTTTGTTTATGGTCATTATCATGTGATTATGATGAAATTTCCTATTTCTTTTTTGTAGGAAAGCACACATTCCAGTTCAAATTAATCCAATTGCACACTATGTCGATCAATTTCAACTTTAAGTTTCCTCTTCAGTAATGACCTATTGATCATACACGAGCAAATCGTACAAGTTGAGATATATAAACGCCGTAAGATGGTGACAAGGGAACGTCACCATCTAACAATGGATAATTAACGATAGGAAATGAGAAATCATCTCTTTTATCATAAAGTTTAGTATTAAGCTTTCCGTTATTGATATACATATCAAGATTGAGGAAAGGGCAGAGGTCATTGTTAGTATTAGTTTTTATTATTTAAAGTAAGTTCAACAGGATAAATTTCTTTAGTATACATACTGAAGTTGTCATTATTGAGAGTTTAAATATCATCCAATTATCTAAAAGTATTATCAAATTTGTGTATCAGATGTTGTTTCGATGGGTCTTTGCTGATTTTTGTTATAAATTGTAACTCATAGCAATACAAAAACAGGTCCGCAATAAGTGGTGCACAGTAAGTCCCCATTGGAATTCCGATAACCTGACGATATACGGAATCTCCAAAGCGAACAAAAATGTTATCTAGTAAAAATTCAAGAGCAGATATAGTATCAAAGCATGTCCAATTGACATAGTTTTTTTGATTATTGCTACTACAAAATGACCTAAAAGAGTTTGAACATATATATTCACATTCTGACTTTTTAAATGCCCATTTAATAAGTTGTGTGAATGTTTTCTTAATGAGAATGTGAGGCAATGTGGTATATATGGTAGAAAAATCAACACTTTGAACAGATTAAAAATCACCAATATAAGCATGCAATTTATCAAGTACTTTCAACGGGTTTTTGACACTCCAAAAGTAATTAATTCCACTGTTTTCGAAGGCCTTATTTGAACAATTTAGTATCAGGTGTACCAAGTGTACTGGTAAGAAGAATAGATAACTTTAGTAGTGGAATAATGGCTTGAAGACGAAATAAATCTATATTTGTAAGGTGTTTTGTGTAGTTTCGGAAGCCAATACATAGTTGGGACTTTCATTGTTTTTGGTTCTGCTTGTAAAGCAGTAGCTTAACGTTTATGTTGTTACAGATGTCGTTTTCTGAAAATGGTGTCAGTTGCAATGTTGGTGAATTGGTGATTTCTTTTTGTAGAACCTCAATGTAAAATTTACGTCAAACAATAATAATATTATTAACAGATTTATCGGGCGGGACAAAAACAAATTCCTTGGCTAGTTCTTTTAGTTTATGTTTTATACCAGAAATAGGTTTATTGTGGTTATTGTTAAGAGTAAAATGTTCTTTACAATGTTAAATACGTATATCAACAATGTTTATTACTGAATTAAAAAAGGAGTCCAAAGATTTTTTGTTAGCTTTTTCCCGTTTTATCAATTTCAAACAGTAAGTACGGGTGAGTCGTGGATGATATCACGACAATCATTCCAATTATTAGTTGAAGGGTGACGATATTTAGGTCCTTTATTGAGAAATGATTTCAACTCTCGGTCTTGAACGATGTTAAGTTCTCCTGTTATAACATGGGAAATGGGTCCATAAATGTATTTGGAATAACTGCAATTACATGAAGTAGGTGTATTTTCACTAATATTAACATCTTTACACAATTGGCTATAATTAAACACAAATTGCCCGTTAGATTTCTTGTAAATATAACAAATAAGAGGGAGCTCAGTATTATCAAAATATCTAGGAATTTGTTCTTTAACAGAATGGTCGTTAAAAATACCAGCAATATTAACATTAAGTGAATGCTTTTGTCTATAGTTGTTGTATAAGTTGATTTTGTGCATTTAACAATCTTTCAAGTTGAGGCAATTTGTACTTTATATAAATATATATGTTGAGCTGTTAAACCACTGTCTAAAGTAAGGGTAGGGTTGAGTGTTCATAAACCTGTTTTTTATTACATGCAGTAGTGTTTATGGATGTTTAACTTAAGCTGTCAGTTTCTGTGACTACTTACTTTTGTCATGTGTCTTTTCAAGGGAAATGTATAAATTTCTTGCTTACTGTAAACCAACTGATTTTCGCGAGCGATTTATTTTTACAAGCAAATACATTAAGTAAACTTGAAAATTGTGAAAAAATAAATAGGTGTAAGATAAAATAAATTCGATGTAGACTAGAAAGTATAAAACGCACATTAAAGTACTCACAAAAATCGGTTGGTTTACAGTAGTCCAGTCTGTGTTTGCAGGACATTTGCATCGTTGGTTGTCTTGTGGAGAGTTGTCTTATTGGCAATCATGCCACATCTTATTTTTATATAACCTTGCCATATTCCTATTGTGCCTGTTCAAAGTTCGGAGCCTGTAATTTAGTCTGACACTAAAATTAAGTGGTTGTTGTATTTGTGTCATACCTGGATTTTCCCATTACTGAAGGTCGTCACAGGCCTACAATTGCTTTATAAAAGCCATGATCAATAGTTTTCATATTTAATACACCACATCTTTTAATTTTTATAGTAATCATGATAATCATCTTTCAAGTCCAATAACTTTTTTTAAAAATAAAAGTGGCCTTACCATTTAGGTTTAGTTGGCTTCTGGAAATTTTTAAGTGCCCATCATTTCTGCTGTTTATAATTTCTCTGTATCTTCTATAGTTCTTGTACTAAACATAAAAGAGTAAAAGTTATTATTGAATGACATGTTGCATCAATATTTGTTTTTGATGTTTAATGTACATGATGTATATTAATGTGTGTTAAATAAAAATCTGTACCATGAGTGCTTAATAAGCTTGTAGCCCTATTAGCTGGTCTTTATGCTTTAAATGAATTTTAATGATCAACTAGACAAACTATGAGCATTGCGCAAATAAGACCCCCCCCCCCCTCCAAAAAAAAGACATGCATACACAGTGGTATTTATTGACTTAAATCATAAAATACTAACTAATGTCGGTTGCGGCTTAACAGTGCTAAAAATAATAATGTATGTTCAGGAAGAAAACAAATTAACAAAATTAACAATAAATACGATAGGTACAGTGGAGATCACTTCTAACCTCTCATTAGAACTGTCAGAATATTCTGTCATAGAACTGTTCTAACCTGTCCTAGAACAGTTCTACCTAGAACAGTTCAACCCTGGAACTGTTCTAAGTAGAACTGTCAGAATCAGTTCTAGGTAGAACGGACTAAATCAGTTCTAGGTAGAACTGTCAGGATCAGTTCTAGGGTAGAACTGTCTAAATCAGTTCTAACCGTAAAACTGTCAGCAGAACTGACTAAATCAGTCATGGCTATAGAACATTTTGAAATGACGTCACTGCAGTAAGGGCACTTTAGAATTTAGAAGAAATAAATCACTTCCAATTACTTTGCTATATAATAGCAGATTTTCTATATTTTTTACTGATCAAACGTTACATGTACCAATATCGAAGTGAATAGAAGGTTGTCCAACTCATCGGAGAAATATTTTTATAAGATTGCATACGGAAACATCATTGTGTACGTTTCATCGTTCCCCGTTTTTAACAATCTCTTCCTAAATATAACTCTGCATTTAATTCATGGAATTTTAATCGTAATTACCTTGTTTGCCTTGGATTTACATTCATTCAAGATTCTGTTTTGACAAATGTTCAAACGAAATTGTACAGTGGATGAATTATGGGATATGAATAAAAAAAGTGTTGTATAATGTAAAAAAAAATATATACATTTGCAACATCTCGCCAATTCAGCCACACTTATCCATAACGATTATAAATGATATCTGGGAGTCTCGAACTCAGAAAAATATACTTGATCTGAACATGAATGAAACATTTGCCCCTGGACGTTCGGCTACAAACAAAATCATGCATTTTGTTTTGCCTTCTTCAAATTATATTAACAGTATACTATTCCAAGAAGAGAACTTCTCATACATGTACTTTTTTATTTTAAAATAAAGTATAATATGAATCAGTCATGTGAGTGTTGATGATGCCGTTAAATAGTTGTGTTTAAAAAAAAAACATCACAAACTTCTGACTTTAAAAAAATGTCACTTTAATGACGGTTCATTATTATTGATACAGAGAGGAAATAACGGCACGCTAAATTTTTAGATATGGTATAAATACACCTAATCGCTATTTGTCTGCCATTACTGAATATCACACAGGTTCCCGTAAAAGTTTGACGTCATAAAATAAAATATCTGACGCCACAATGGAAAAGTGATTGTTGTATGCTCCAAAAGTTCAAGAGGCCGGGTCAGCCAGGATTAGCGGTAAGGTGTATTGTGTTCCAAAGTTGGTCTCATTTTTATCATACGATCCGTCCTGACATAGAAATATTATTGGTTTACAATGAGGCCATATATATTTACATGATAAAGTGTAAATAAGTTCAGCAATCAAATAATTTTGTTAAAACGACTCAGTCTGATATATCAAACTACTCAAATTTGTTACAATTCAATATTTTGAATAAAAAGAGGACTTGCTGGTACTCTAAATTGATGTGGAAATTGTTTTGTAGCCAATGTGTTCCAATATTGCTGCCATTTGAATTATACAATCCATCGTGATATGTAACTATAAGTGATTTACTATGCGGCTATATATATATATATTAAGATTTACATAATAAAGTGTAAATATGGTCAGTTTTGGTTTATGCTATCGCATATGGGCAGTTTTTGTTGATGCTGTCAAATATGGTCAGTTTTGGTTCATGCAGACAAATAATTTAGTTATATTCATGAGTCTGTCTGAGATACATGTATCAAACCTACTGAAATTAGATTACGATTCAAAATTTTGATTAAAAAGAGGACATGCTGGCACTATGAACTGATGCGAGCATAATTTTGTTTTCGAATATTGCTTTCATTTATATTAAACAATCCATCCTGATATAAAAATATAAGTGATTTACTTTCCGGCTATTAACATGATTAAGATTGACATCATGTACATTATACATTGCAAATATGGTCAGTTTTGGTTGATGTTGACAAATAATTGTGTTATACCAGCGAGTCTGAGGTATGAAAACTACTGATATTTGTTTATGATGCAATATTTGGAATAAAAAAAGGAAATGCTGGCACTCTAAATTGATGCAAACCAAATTAGGTAGCATTGTGTTCCAATATTTCTATCATTTGTATTATCATGATTATACAATCCATCCTTACATAAAAATATTACAGATTTACTATGCCACTATAGGAGTTACATAAAAAGAGCAAATATGGTCAGTTTTGGTTGGTGCGGTCAAATATGGTCAGTTTTTGTTGATGCTGTCAAATATGGTCAGTTTTGATTGATGCAGACAAATAATTTTATTACATGAGTCTGAGTCTGAGGTATACAAACTACTGATATTTGTTTCGGATGCGATATTTTGAATAAAAATAGGAAATGCTGGTACTCTCAATTGATGCGGAAAAAAAAATTGTGGTCATTGATTTCCAATATTGCAGTTATTTATATACTACAGTCCCTCTTGACCTAAAATTATAAATGAATTACTGTGCAGCTATATAGATTTACATATAAAAACAAATATGGTAAGTTTTGGTTGATGCAGTCATAAGATTTTATTACACGACTCAGTCTGAAAACTACTGATATTTGTTTATGATTCAATATTCCAGGGGTTGAACCCCCCCCCCCCCTTTTTATGACGATCAATGCATTTGAATCGGAGCATAAAGTTGGAATCCCCCCTTTACCCATGGTTGGGACCCCCCTTTTTTAAAATGACTGGATCTGCCCCTTCATGCTGGCACTATAAATTGATGCGAACAAAATTGTTTTCCAATATTGCAGTAACTTGCATATTACAGTCCCTCTTGACCTAATATTAAAACTGAAGTACTGTGCAGCTATATAGATTTGCAGAAAGAAAGAGCAAATAATGTCAGTTTACAATGATGCGGTCAAAAGATTTTTGTTAAACAGGTCCGTCTGAGGTATGAAAACTACTCGTAAACAGATATTACATTTGGTAAATAAGGTCAGATAACGACCCATCCTGACTCCCGGAAAAACAAATATAAAACAATTCAAATAATAATCCCCCCCCCCCCCCCCTAAATACTAACGGCCTAATTTATGTACAAAGAATGAAAGAAAAACAAATAAGTTATGTAACGCATCAACAAAAGAAAATCACCGACTTACAGGCTCCTGACTTGGAACAGGCACATACATACAGAATATGACGGGGTTAATATAAAAAGAAGATGTGGTATAATTGCCAATGAGACAACTATTCACAAAAGACCAAAATGACACAGACATTAACAACTATAGGTCATCGTACGGCCTTCAACAATGAGCAAAGCCCATACCGCATATTCAGCTATAAAAGGCCTCGATAAGACACTGTAAAACAATTCAAACGAGAAAACTAACGGCCTTATTTATGTAAAAAAAAATGAACGAAAAACAAATATGTAACACATAAACAAACGACAATCACTGAATTACAGGCTCCTAACTTAGGACAGGCACATACATAAATAATATGGCGGGGTTAAACATATTAGAGGGATCCCAACCCTCCCCCTAACCTGGGACAGTGGTATAACAGTACAACATAAAAACGAAACATGTTCTCTTGCCGATTATAAATCTGAAGTAAAACCGGCAGAATAGCAAAACTCTATATAATATTAATCGCTATTTTGCCGAAGCCTTTATGTTCAGACAAACAGTTCTTAAAACTTATAAATCAATCATGTCTAGCCGTAGTATTTATACATCAATTTTAGCCGTAAAATTTACAAATCAATTCTAACCGTAATATTAATAAATCAATTCTAGCCGTAGAAAAACATGAAGAATTTGAAATTAATTCTAACCGTAGAACAGTTCTAGAAGTAGAACTGACCAAATATTTGGTCAGTTCTAGCTAGAACTGTCTAAAACTGTTCTAGGGTAGAACTGTCAGGATCAGTTCTAGGTAGAACTGTCCAAATCAGTTCTAGCTAGAACTGTTCTAACCTGGAACTGACTAAAAGGTGTCAGGCTGACAGTTCTACATACTGTTCGAGAACAGTTCTCCTGACAGATTCTGACAGAATTTATGAGAGGTTGGAACTGATCTCCACTGTAGGTCTTGTAATTGAGACCGCCCGTAATACGGTCGGAATATTTTCGTTTACCACCTAAGAAGGAGGGAAAGAAAATTGACCTTATACCAAGCTACTAATACAGGGGTCCGTAAAAATACCGGAAAGGACCTCCTTAGTGCAGTAAGAACAAAAAAGTGCACTAAGGACCTTGACACAAGGACCTATAACTAACATACGTCCTTGTTTGACATCAGTAATAAAGTTATCTTTCATAGAAGAAAGTTATGATTTATATTCCCTTTTTCACCAACTTGAAATTATACCACGCTAAACCGTTAGTTTATTCAACAACAACCATTAATTAACCAATTAGTAACGATCAAGAGACAACTGTTTTTTGGATAAGGTTGATTGAACATGATGATTAGGAAATTCCGAATGTGCAATAAGCCGTTGATTACGTGGCGAGTGGCACACGCTGATTAAAAAGTCATTTAACTTCAAAATTACAACATCTATTGACACCAAACTTTATAAATTTTAGTTATTTACTCATATCCTCTTACATCCATGTTCTTTGGGGTCTTATAACATCGTTTTATTGTCTTTAGTGCAAAAACTTACGTCTTAGTGCACAAAGAAGTACTTTGCGGTATTTCCACATACCGCTAATACAGTCCACTCGGAAGGTTGTTGCAAGGTTCCCCATTCGGATGTGGCTGAGCACAGCCCAATGGACATTCTACTATCCTTCTACTAAGGTTTTATTGCCGGTCAAAAGAAGACCTGAAACGACGCTATTTCTCAATATAGTAACTCTAGTTTGCTGAAAAATTGGCTTCTTGTTCCATTGAATATAACAGAAATAGTTGTCTAAAATATTTTTCTTTCTTTCTTCAAAGATTAATAAAAAAATTAGTTAAAATGGCTAGGAACATATATGGCTTCATCGCTAGGCTAATAAAGAATTACCTAAACATGATAAAAGGTAATGAATGTGTTTTGTTTAGAACTTTTTCTTTAACATTATCATTGCCTATTTGTCCACTTACTACAAAGGTATAGCCATTTTCCGGTTTTTTAATAATAAATCATGTTAATATAGAAAAGCAAGTTAATCTTCTACTCTGGACTTTAGTCTGTATACCGGACCGGGTGCGTTTAAACACTGCTAAGGACTCCTTAGTGCACTAAGGACTTATAGCATGTCACTAAGGACTAGATGGGGTGCTGTTACATGTAATTTCTTTTCATATTATGGTAAAGATTGATATTTAATGCATAAATTTCAAATTTTATGGAAAAATAATCATAGATAAACATGATAAATAAGATATTCAACATGATTTAGGCACGTGCCTGTTTTTCTATGTCGATTATACGTCTTTAGAAAATCGATTCACCAACATATCTACCAGCTGTTGGAGCAAGCGCTTGAAAAAAGCTTCCCTAAAGCAGATATCCGAGACCTCCTACAGTGCAAGGGCAAGTCACCCTACTCGTTGATTGATGTGGTCAACACCTTACCACCATCAATGAACCGTTTGACACGTGTCAAATTACGTAACTGATTATACGGAATCCTGCGATCTGTTGTGTTTAATCGACAAGATTGGTAAAGTTGGATTCTCTCAAGTGTATTTTGTATTTCTTGAAAATATAATTTTTTCCACCAGAGCTATATATCTAATGTCGGTTTTTTTTTGCTGTGTATATTTATAAATGACTGAAATATATATATTATTTAAATATTTTAATTCATATATATTATACAGTTATTTAAATTACATTTTATAGATCAGACATACAAATGTTCAAAATCGCGTCAGGTGCTCTGTAAAATACCCATTGGTCTTTTTGTTTGACATGGTGTCTTGGCAAGTCTATGAGGTAATGGCATGGTTAAGTCAAACAGAATACTTGTCACTGTAGTTGCTTTTATTGAAGTCAAACTAGACTTGTCACTGTCTTTCATTAGCTTTTTGAAAGGGCGATCTTTTTTACTAGATGTTTTTGTAAGCCAGCATTGACACAACAATTGGTGGCACTTAAAGTATCCAAACAGCAGGTAATTTCCTTGGCTGTACAGTGCTCGTCTTAAGTCGGCAAACTCCAGCTTGACTAGTTCGTAGAGCGTTTTCACAAGTTCTGGAAGTTCTGGTATACTTTGTGGTTTCCAGTAAATCGCCTGTTTAGGCAGAGATTACCTTATGCAGTTGCTATGGTTCATTTTCAAAAATCATATCAAATGAAGAAAAAGTTATATATCAGGACAAAACGAATTCCATATGAAAATATATATTCCATTAAGGTAAGGTTTGCATGATACGTGGATTTTTTTCTTAGTGGTATTATACCAATATGATACATCATTTTGTTTAGGGAGGAGTATCCGATAATTTGAAGAAAAAATATCAAATATCGCCCGTCCTGTTTTTTTGTAAGAAAAGCTCAAAATTTCGGTTGTTGACGTTTTTTAGGGGAACATTTATTTGCACTCTACTGATTCAATAATGTATGCAAGTGACAATAAGCAAATAAAACTGAATAAAAAATGTTTAAACAATTATTGTCCCTTCATTAATAACAAATTTCAAATCAAAAGTTCATAAAAAAGTACTAAAAAAAAAGCTGGAAA
This sequence comes from Mytilus edulis, assembly GCA_019925275.1. Classification (NCBI taxonomy): domain Eukaryota; kingdom Metazoa; phylum Mollusca; class Bivalvia; order Mytilida; family Mytilidae; genus Mytilus; species Mytilus edulis. The sequence continues at coordinate 127,519,274 of CM034360.1, read as the reverse complement.
AAATCCTATTTCCCGGTCCATCGTTTTTGTAATAAACTGAGGACGTAGAGATTTTAGTATTTTCAGTTTAATGATCTAATAAAATTGATATGTCACCGAACTCGTTTTCACAGAAATGGGCGTTATATCTTCATCATGTCATCTCGGTAAAACGCAAAAGTAGTTTTTTTTTGTGGATCTTCAAAGAAGATTTCACGGTCAAAGACTTCAAGTCTTTTAAGACAAATTTAAAGAGGTGGATTAAGCGGAGGACCCAGCCCCTCCCCCTTTTCTTGGGAAAAAAAGGTTGAATATATAGGGAATCAATAAAGCATGACCAGAGCGGGCTCCCTCTAAGGAAGTCAGTAGGCCCCAGCTTATGAAAATTTCTGGACCTGCCACTGCATGCTTTTTTTAAGAATCATTCTGCCTTGTAAGTTAACCAATGAGAGCAAATAGTGATTAACTTACCTTTTATGCTCACATCTATCTACCAGTAGGGGAGTTATTTAACTATGGTCAAACTTTGTTTTACATGTACAAGTATCTCATTTTGAAGAAACAAAAAACTTTCCGTGCTTTTAATGTTATATTTTAATTCATAGAATAACATTATGATTGCCATTGAGAGTAACAGGTACTTCTGTATTATCCAATGGGGGCCTCCAATGTTTGGTAAATTGTTTGTATGCAGCAATTGGATGAAAAGACATAAGTTGTGAATTTGAAAGTCATGTACACCAGCAGTGTTAATTCCATTCATTTCAATCTAGACATAAACAAATATTATACAAATATTTATGAATAAGCAGAAAAAAGCCCTGCATGAAAAAGATAGATTTCTGGTATGATATGTCCAATTGTTACACTTATAATGTTCAGATTTGGCGTCTTTTTGGTATAACAAACATGTACAGTAGTTGTCGTTTGTTTATGTAATTTATACATGTTTCTCGTTTCTCGTTTTTTATTTAGATTAGACCGTTCGTTTTCCCGTTTGAATGGTTTTACACTAGTAATTTTGGGGCCCTTTATAACTTGTTGTTCGGTGTGAGTCAAGGCTCCGTGTTGAAGGCCGTACATTGACCTATAATGGTTTATTTTTATAAATTGTTATTTGGATAGAGAGTTGTCCAGATCCGGACATCCTGGCATTTAAATTTTTCAGGGGGTGATGCCAACAGGAATCCTCTAGATTTTTCATCTATTTGAAGGTGATACTTGATTATTTATATTGCCAATTATTTTGTAACCAGAGGATAAAGTATGTTAAAAATCAAAATGGAGATATTATATAGTGTTTTTAACAATTATATTTGAAGAGTAAAATTACTATATTCAGCAGGTATCGATACATATCAATTGTATTAATTTGCATTGCAGACTGGAAAATCTAGAGGATTCTTATTGGCATCACCTCTCAACATTGTTTACATAACACAAATGCTAATCATTGATTGGTCAGTTACATGGTGTATTGTCACTGCAGATCTGAGAATTGGCACTCACACCACATCTTCCTATATGTATATGCATGCTTCTATACATGAAGATAGACGAAACAGAAGATGGACAGAGAACACAAAGCAGCTGTATATGTATTGTTCTTATATGAAATAACTAATGTGGTTATGTAGACCTGTAATATGAAAATCTTACTTTTAATTTAATAAATTAAAATTAGTTCAATAAAGTTCACTTCTGGATATCTGTTTTGTATACCCCATTGTATGAGTTGTGGTGTGTTTGTGTGATTGGCATGTACATTTGTATATGTCTTTTTTTAACATCTGCTCCTTGATATAGTATGTTGGTGATTGTGTTGTTCAGTGATTACTGTATTTATGCAAGTTTAGATGAAATTTTATAAAGTGAAAAATTGTCCAACTTTCAGAAGTATAAAAGTGTTTTGGAGATCTTATCATTTTTTTTCAAACGTAGGACTATAACCTTCACCTTCAGTTGAATGATCAATACAACACTTATATTCTCAAAGAAGAACAATAAAACTGAAGTATAATTATTTCTTTATCTCTTGAAAATAAATGTACAGTGTAAATTAAGAAAAATAACAATAGGATATATATATATAAGCACCCTCATAAACATTAAACCCAGTTATGACTTTCACACCCTCATAACATCACACCAAAGTTTCTATAACTGTCACACCCTCATCATGCTCATAACATCACACCAAATTTTGCTATAACTGTACCACCCTCATAACATCATACCCAAGTTTCTATAAATGTTACACCCTCATAAACATCAAACCTAGTTTCTATAACTGTCACACCCTCATAAACATTAAACCCATTTTCTATGACTGTCACATCCTCATAAATATTAAACCCAGTTTCTATAACTGTCAGACCCTCATAAACATTAAACCCAGTTATAACTTTCACACCCTCATAACATCATACCCAAGTTTCTATAAATGTTACACCATCATAAACATTAAACCCAGTCTCTATAACTGTCTCACCCTCATAAACATCAAACCCAGTTTCTATGACTGTCACAACCTCATAAACATTAAACCCATTTCCTATGACTGTCACATCCTCATAAATATTAAACCCAGTTTCTATAACTGTCACACCCTCATAAACATTAAACCCAGTTATGACTTTCACACCCTCATAATATCATACCCAAGTTTCTATAACTGTCACACCCTCATTATATCATTATACCCAAGTAGTGGAAGGGGCATTAAGATTTACCATAATGTAGGTACACATAGGTTATTTTAGAATTTATTGAGTATTTAAAGAAAGTCCCTCAACCCGTACAGATGGACTGGACGTAAATCCTATAATTGGTTTCCATTCTCTAACTTAAATATGCTTTTATGAAACTTATACACAATGCTTATTACCAAAAAAACACAGATCAAGTTTGAATGGGGTAGCATCACAGTTACCATACTAAAATTATGCCTTTTTACAAACAGAAAAATTACTGAATTTTAGTTTCCATTCTCTTACTCTAGTTTTCCTCAAATAAATGTTATGAAACGTATACACAGTGCTAACTACCACAAAAGCTAATCAAGTTTAAATTGGAGTAGTATCACTTCTACCATTCTTGAGTTATGCCCCTTTACAAATTGAAAAAAAACAAATATTTTGAAACTTATACACAATGCTTATTACCACAAAACAAAGATATAATTTGATTTTTGGTGGCCTTACTTTTACTCTTCTTTAAAAACACCCCTTTTCCAATTGAAAAAATGCTGATTTCTTTGTTTTTGTTTTCTACCTTTCAAGTTTGTCTCAAATAAATGCAATGAAACTGATATGCAATGATTATTAGTACAAATAAAATTGAGAATGGAAATGGGGAATATGGCCCAATAGTTTCAGAGAAGAATTTTGTAAAAGTAGAGTGATGACAATAAGACAACTACGGACGCCAAGTGATGCTAACAGCATGAAATTCACTCTTCTTTCTCCAGGAAACTAATCACAGATGTTAAGTTCTTGTTTGTTAATCTTATATGCAGATCAGTTAATAATAACTTTAAACCAGAGTTTCTGTTATGCGCTAATCTAAGATGAAGTGGAGAGACACCATTTCTGGCCAACTTCGTCACTGCTGCTAATGACATAAATTTCTGTTGTAAAATTTCATCATATCTTTTCTTCACATCGTGAAAGGATATGTGGAAAAGGTCTGCATCAAGGACTTCCTTCTCTATTTTTTCTGTGAATGAAGTAGTCAATACTCTTACATCTTCTTTTGCATCATGCGCTTGAAAAGTGCAGTTTGTAAGAAGTTTACTGACGAGATTTTCCTGCTTGTAGTTGCCAACATCAGACTTTTGGAAGATTCTTTTTGAAATTTTCAGAGTGTCAACAAAACCAAAAACATGAGAAGAAAATTCTGAAAATAATTTGAATTCAGACATTCTATTGCAAACAATAGGAATGTCAAAATTACAGGCATTGTGTCCTACAAGTACGGGTTGAGGGACTTTCTTTAAATATTCAATAAAATCCAAAAGAGCTTCCTGTATTGGTTTTGATAAGACTGGAATACCTCTATGGAACATAGTATTTGTTCCCCTATCGTATCTAAGTATATTCACAGCAGATGCCTGTTCAGAAATTTCACAACGTGGCTGAGCATACACATTAAAGTCATTACCAGCTGCTATCTGCAAAATGTCACTATGTCTCCCTCTGCCAGTTGTTTCTGTATCAAATACAACGTATGTGAATTGATTTTCTGGTAGTGTTAATCTATTTGGTATTTCTGTTGTTTGGGTTAGTTCTTCATCTTGATGTAATTCAACTGCTTCTGAGTAGGTAACACCTTCATGAATTTCCTTAGTTGCTTCTTTCCGACTTTTCAATATTTTTTTTAACAGACGTTTTCTCTTTGCTTGTAAACTAATCTGCTTCGCTTTTTGAAGTTTTCTCCTTGCAGCAATTTTTAAGGCCATTCTGAAGGTGAATTCTCCCGGAGATAATCCTACAGCCTTGTTAACCTATGAAAAAAAGACAAAACTTATTGCCACTAGCTTTATAAATCAAATATAAAGATATAGATTGTAGAGCATTTGATGAAAAAGTGACTGAAGTCAATTCTTTTCCCTTATGGTCATTAAGGTAAATCATAGGTCTATATTTCCTCAGATAGATCTTTTTTATACTTTGCCAAAATAAAGTTTCGTCTATGCTTTTTACAATAAACTAATGAAAAGTATGGGTCCTGGGCAATTTTTCAAGATACAGGTCATACAAATTGTTCAAATGTGCTCAGTTTGTTCATGAAAAAACACATTTTTTGGCATTCAAAGAAATCTATGAGAATTTTGAAATAAAATATAAGAAGATAGGTTTTTTAATATGCTTAAAGAAAGTTGAAAGAAAACATATTGTCACCAAACTTGTTTTATTGCTACAAGTAAGATACTAAATTACCCTTTCAGTCCAGTATAAAAAAAAATAGTGAAAGATTTATCTCCCCTTAAATGGCCAAGCTGAAAAAATGAATCTAAAAACACAAATATTTTGTATTTATTTGAACATTTTGAATAATGCAATATATCACCAGGTTTTCTTTCTATAAATCAACAGTCTAACCTATAAATTCCCAATCTGTCTCCAAATTAGCAGATTTATACCATGAATCTACATTAAAAATTCCAATTAAGGGGAAGTAAAAGATCTGCAAAACCTGGACCTGAGTTGATCGGTAACATAGAACAGCAAATAATACATGCATATCGAGAACAGTATGATGATAGTGGACTTATGATGAAAATATTCATGTTGTAAGTGTCATACTAACATATAAAGTAATAGTACACAAGAAGACAGATCTCCAGACTACTCAGGCGGATAAACAGCAAATACAAGTTTTAAAGCCTTTTGTTAGACTCAGCCAGGGATCTAATCCAAAACCTTCAACAATGGGCAAGGCATTGACTTAGATAAGATTTCTACTTGGTTCTGTTGAAAAGTAACAGTTCGTATCAAGTTTATTAAATAATGTACACAAATGTAGCACAACAATATGAACCAAGTTTTCTGTGAAATTTTAATATCCATATATCTTTGTCTCTGTGTCATTAACTACATGGCTTGGAATATTGTTTCCTTTGTTTTTCTGTGAAGCCTGCAAGACTGTACAGCTTGCAATAGTTCTATACTCAAAATGTAGTTGAATTGATGCTTTTAACATGTGAAATACAGACCAAATTACAAAAACTTAACAATGACCAAAGAATCATAAAACTGAAATCAAGGTCAGATGAAACAAAGCCAGACAGACATGTACACCTTACAATCATTTCACATACCAGGTTTAATCTGCCTGCCTGTCTATCACTTATAGTTCTATCTAACACAAACCTTTTCTAAATACTTGTGACCCTCGTTTTTCTGCAGAACAGATGCTGAAATTCTCCCTGTCAGAGATTTGCTTGATCCAAATGACCTGTAAATATTAAAGTTGAAGGTCTCATTTATAATGCAGTTGAACTAGTATTTTTTGTATGAAAAATTAAATGCAAAACAACATGTTTACAATGAACAATGAGGCAATTGTTGACAGAATAAATGATTGGTTTGATGTATAAATTATTAAGTGGCTGATTAAATGCATATTAAGGATAAAAATATTCCAAAAATTTGGTTGCTTATATAGGGAATCACTCAAGCGTGACTGGAGATGGCCCCTTTAAGGCAGTCATTGCCCCACCCCCCCCCCCCCCCCCCCACTTATAAAAATTTCTGGATCCGCCAGTGATAGTTGTTGATTTGTGTGTTATTTTGATCTCTTGTGGAGAGTTGTTTTATTGGCAATCACACCACATCTTCTTTTTTATATCATATAAATTCTTATTCATTATAATTATGAACAGATATCTTACTTGTTTTTTGGAGCTTATGTTGAAACTATGAAATTAAAATTCTCATTTGCTTGGGTTGATCCTAAGTTGGTCAAGCAGGTAGCTCTATCTTTTTGGCTGTTTACAATGGCTTTTAGATCTGTCTGAAGACTTGGACATGTGAGAGGCTTACCCTGCGGTAGACTGCGGTACCTATAAAATTGATAGTTTAAATGTTAAGGATAAAAACCACAACCCAAAACAACTTTTTAGACAAAAAAAATAAATAATCAAATAATCAGTTGTACAATACATGTACATAGCATTATCATAACTCAAGTATCTGACTGCTGTGTTTATTGGCTAAGAATCTCAACATATATTTTTTTAATCTTGTTTTATATTTACCTATATACAAATGTATACACATTTTATATTAACATATTGGTATCAACTAACAACTTTTTATACTTGAATATTTTGCACCTTTGGGACACCTTATTTTAATGGAACTTGTTATATGTAATCTGTATAAGAAAATTACAGACTTTAAACAGATTTTAAGAACTTTTCCCAGGCATCTCATCTAATTTCCCCCTGTTCTTTGGGGGGTTAACGCTGCGAAGACTTTACAAGGCATCATTGTTAAGAAGTTAAAGCTGCAAACCAATTTTAAAGATATCCAGTTCAGTAGTAGATTAAATGCTTAATATTTACAATAGTATTAGTAGCATTAAACTATTTTAAATAAATAATTTGTTTTTTTTTCTTAAAGTACTATGTACTATACCTGAAATGAGAAGGATTCTTCTGATAACTGCACCAGGTAACATCTTTGTTGGCACAAAGAGAGTGGTCACCATATAAATGTGGAACTATAATATCCAGTGATTTTCTAAGACTCTCTGGCTCTTTTGTCTGGCATTCTTTTATGGCATACATGAAGCATCTGCCAATGTAAGATATTACATTTGGTTGTTTTAATACTTTATATTTGTGGCTAAGCTTATATAGTTTTGATGTGATGCCTTTTTTAGTGTGGTTACTGTCATCTTTCTTCTCAATGGAAGGGAAAACAGCTTTCAGTCGAGAAGTTGTGGTTGAGTCATTATCACCATGGATGACATCTTTTGAACATCCAGTTTCCTCTAACTCTCTGGCCATTGATATTGCCATGTCAGGCTCCATTGCCTTACTAGAACCGTCCCAGTTTTTTGAACATTCATGTACAGGTATAGTGTGGTTTTTGCTCTGATGTAGGGCACATATCTGGCAAGATTTACTTCTAAGAGAGAACTGCAGTACCTTTCCTGTTTCTTTCCCAATTAATGAAGCATGGCCTGAAATTATTGACATCATTTTTATTTAAAATGATTCCAAACAGGTAAATTACCATGAAGGCAGAGGTAACCAGATGCTCCGCAGGGCACAGCTTTATACGACCGCTTAGGTTAAACCCTGAACGGTTGGGGCAAGTATGGACACAACATTCAAGCTGGATTCAGCTCTAAATTTGGATTGTGATTAAATAGTTGACACGTCATAGGTTTTGGACACAGAATGAATGTGGTCTAATGAACTTAAAATATTTTTTTTGCCTTTGAGCAATTCACTATGCTGTTGAATATTAATCCTCTCAAAAAATACTGTGCAATTGAAAATTTCTTGCTATTGCACAATATTGTGCAATTGAAGATTGCTGGCTATTGCTGAATACTGTGCAATTGAAAATTTCTTGCTATTGCACAATACTTAATATAATAATTTTGGATCCTGATTTGAACCAACTTGAAAACTGGGCCCATAATCAAAAATCTAAGTACATGTTTAGATTCAGCATTTATATCAAAAAAGCCCAAGAATTCAATTTTTGTTAAAATCAAACTTATTTTAATTTTGGACCCTTTGGACTTTAATGTAGACCAATTTGAAAACGGGACTAAAAAATTAGAATCTATATACACAGTTTGATTTGACATATCAAAGAACTCCAATTATTCAATTTTTGGGGAAATCAAACAAAGTTTAATTTTGGACCCCGATTTGGACCAACTTGAAAACTGGGCCAATTATAAAAAATCTAAGTACATATTTAGATTCAGCATATCAAAGAACCCCAAGGATTCAATTTTTGTTAAAATCAAACTGAGTTTAATTTTGGACCCTTTGGACCCTAATGTAGACCAATTTGAAAACGGGACCAAAAATTAAGAATCTACATACACAGTTAGATTCGGCATATCAAAGAACCCCAATTATTTAATTTTTGTTGAAATCAAACAAAGTTTAATTTTGGACTCTTTGGGCCCCTTATTCCTAAACTGTTGGGATCAAAACTCCCAAAATCAAACCCATAGAAAATTCATAGATTACTTATACTAAAGTTATGGTGCGAAAACCAAGAATAAGGCTTACTTGGGACCCTTTTTGGCCCTTAATTCCTAAACTGTTCAGACCTCAACTCCCAAAATCAATCCCAACCTTCCTTTTGTGGTTATAAACCATGTGTTTAAATTTCATTGATTTCTATTTACTTACACTAAAGTTATTGTGCGAAAACCAAGAATAATGCTTATTTGGGCCCTTTTTGGCCCCTAATTCCTAAACTGTTTGAACTAAAACTCCCAAAATCAGTCCCAACCTTCCTTTTGTGGTCATAAACCTTGTGTCAAAATTTCATAGATTTCTATTTACTTTAACTAAAGTTATAGTGCGAAAACCAAGAAAATGCTTATTTCGGCCCTTTTTGATTCCTAATTCCTAAAATGTTGCGACCAAAACTCCCAAAATCAATCCCAACCTTCCTTTTGTGGTCATAAATTTCTATTCACTTTTACTAAAGTTAGAGTGCGAAAACTAAAAGTATTCGGACGACGACGACGCCAACGTGATATCAATATACGACCAAAATATTTTCAATTTTTGCGGTCGTATAAAAAGAGTTATGCCTCTTATAAATATTAATTACATGTAAAATTACATGTGTACAATTTTAATCAGATTTTTAGGACATTTATATCATTGTTTTTTTTATCAGCAATGTCTAGGAAAAATTAGAAAATCAATGTAGATCAATTATTTTTAAAAGAGTTATGTCCCCTTAAAATATCAATTATATTGAAAAATGCATTGTAAGCATTCCAAATGATTCCAAATGCTTACATTTCTATAAGATAATAATACTATAAGATAATAATACATTTGTACATGCAATATGAAAATTTTAAATAACTAAAAATTTAATTTATTTTTTGATTATTGATCTTGGAGTAAGTTTAAGTTAAAAAATGTGCAACATAAGGGACACTGACACTTTGTTCTTTTATTTTTTCTTATTCATTGTTTTTGTACATAAATCAGGCCATTAGTTTTCTCGTTTAAATTGTTTTCCATTTGTCATTTCACGGCCCTTTAGAGCTTGCTTTGCAATATTGGTTTTGCTCATTGTTCAAGACCATGGTGGGACATATAGTTGTTAATATCTAAATGTTTTGGTTTATAGGGAATAGATGTCTAAATTTAGCAATCATACCACATCTTTCTTATTTTTATACAAGTAAAAATAAACAGAAAAGTTCTCACCTGTATTACTATTATAATTTCATCCTGTACCCCTTTTCTGCCACCCACCATCAAAGCTTACTTCCATCTTTAAAAAAAAATAGATACATATTTTAAATACATGTACTGAAGAATTCATGTTAGGCAAGAAATAAAATTTGAATTGTTTGATGTTGCCTATAACCAACCATCTATAAAGCAGTCTACCTGTATTCTAAAAAAGCTGTTTTTACAGAAGCAAATTTTAGCAACAGATTATAAAATATCTTCCCTTTGATGAAAATGATGGAGAAAATATAATTACTTTCCAAAATATTGTTCCTGATCAAAATCAAGCCAGTCCTGAATGAGCCCCTTATTTAGAATTTTTTGGGGTTTATATATGCAGTTGTAGTGAGTTAGTGTGCACTTTTCGATAATCACTATTTTCAAGTAAGTAACCGGTCCATGAGTTTTCTTTGCTACGAAACAGGAGAAAAGCTCAGCAATTAGCCTAGCTTTTCGTCCTGTTTTTGAAGCTCATACAAATAAATCTTATATTTTCCAACAATGTACATATATTGTATATTTATTCATGATATTTAATATAAAAATAATCATTTGGAATTTTAAGTTTTTTACCTTTCCATTTCCCTTTTCAATTTCTTCCTTTTGGGCCTCAAGACAAGATTTTTTGGCTACAGTCTCCAGAGTTGTATCAATCTTTTGTTCCCTTCTCTTAAGAGTGGACGGCACAACTGGTGGTAAATTTAAAGTTGCAAGCAAGTTGTTAATTTGTACTGGGCCCATTCCTGTGTGTACCATGGCTACAATATATTGCATACATATTAATTTAAAAGAACAATTGCTTCCAAGAACAGTCGCATTTTTTATCACATTAAATGCATCAACACTGAACAGAAATATCAATTCATTATTAAAATCATGATTGTCAAATTGACATATTTATTCTGTATTAATTTTCATGCAAGCTATTAAAGGAAAAGTTGAAAATGTATACATAGTATTGGATGAATGAATTTTTAGTCATTGAGCTTTATAATAAGTCACTTAAGCTTTAATCCCTTTTTTTAATTACATAAGGAAGAAATCAAATTAGGGACTGCCTGATCCAACAACACTTTTTTCCAAAAATGTAAAATCACATCTTCAATGGGGCGAAATTTGATGGGCATAAAATTTACATCAGTCATCATGGTAATATTCTTTTCTTTTGCCTAATATTAATCATGCTAATTAATGTAGACAGAAAATGAGAAAATTATAAATTATAAAGCAGCAAAATTTAATCTTTAACCTTATAGTATTGGATTCAAACTTTAACTGGTCATGATAAATCTTTACCAAATATCAAATTAATATAGATCTTCCCACGGCATCAGCTTGTCTTGCTAAACAGGCGTTGGACTTCAAAGTAATCTTGGACAAGATAATATAGCAACAATCATTCGTTTTTGTTTTTTTAACAATCGCTGAAATGCAGTTGTAAGGGGAAAAGAGGGGGGGTATTATATTTTTAAATGGTTTAAAAATAACAAAACAGTGTCAGATAATTGATTTCTTCCTATTTAGGGTTTGAAATTAGCAGGAGCCCACACGCCAATGGCCCTTAAAATTTGATGTGCGCTACTTAAATTTCAGTTTTCTTGGGTATTGGGTCCATTCGCCCTAATAATATGTTCCCCTTTGGGATTGTTCGCCCTAATAATATGTTCCCCTTTGGGATTGTTCTCCCATAGCGTCCATTCGCCCTACTAAAAAAATTTCAATATTCAGGGCATTGAAGTTTAATAAACTTATTCAGATAGATTCAGTTTATTGCTTGTTAAGGATCAGTAATTGCTCAATAATTCGGACGACTGATTATTGTGATCCTTGTCTTTTCAGTTGATGGATTAATAATAAAAACAAACGTTTTGTTTTGTTTTGATAAAATATTCAGCTTGAAATTAATGAAAACAATGATGTACGAAATGTAAATCACGAAACGGATTTACAAGTTCATTTATTATTATATACTATGAGACTAGTCTCAGTTATACTGCATGAATTTGTGATTTAATGAATACAGTTATTTTGTTAACAAAAAGGAGGGGTGATAGGAGGGGTCCTGATCCCGAAATCCCGGGCTTAAAAACACTAAATCCCGAGGTCCCGAAATTAATTAAAGTAAATCCTGGCATCCCGAAATCCGAAAAAAAAGAATTCCCGGATCTCAAAAGGGTCAATCCAGAAATCCCGACCTTAAAAACAGCCGATCCCGGAGTCCCGATAAAGGTCCTATCCCCCCTCACAAAGCAATATGAAGACAAATACAGTATTCTACTCTGAGTCAATCAAAGGGAAAATGATAAATTGATTATATAAATATTCTGTCAATTTTTCAACAAACTTTAACATAGTTTGTTCAAATACTTAAAAACATGAGACTAGACCGAGTCTACTACTGTACTACTGTAGTAGTCTCAGGACTAGACAACAATTAGAAAAAAAAAAATCAGGGCGAATGTACCCTGAGAAAACAGGTATCAGGGCGAACAGGTACTAGGGCGAACGTAAATCAGTGAGAATGGACCCAGATTCCTTTTCTTATATAGGAATATATATTTAGCATACACAATTTAAGTTGAATTTAAGCTGTGGGCTACAGCTGCCAGTCTTCAGTTTAATCCCTTCCCATCCCACCCATAGATTACATAGTTGTTCCCTTTTATTTCATTTTTTTTTTATATAATATATGTATTTAAATGTATGTACAAAAAACATTGTAATTACCTAGTGCTAATTTTGAATTGATGTCAAATGTTCCATTGTTTCTCTTTCCTGTTTTCACGTCGTTTAATGAACTACACACACTGTTCTGACACCGTATAAAAAGTATGCTGCCTAAACCATATCGTCTCTCACTCTCAATGTTGGTCAAGTGAAGTCGAGCATCACATGAGGTGCAAAACATCTGTTGGGCTAAGGCTTGAAGCTCGACTACCCGTCTACCTGTCTTCCAGTCATCATTTAGAGATGGGTCAATGGTACAGCTTGCACCAAGTTCAAGATCTGAGTCTGAGAAAACTGGATAGGTGTTGGCATGCACGTAGTTGTGTTCTTCTGTAATGGGCTCATCAACAGGATGACTTACTGATATATTTCTTTTGGACTCTTGTGCTTTGAATTGCTTAACAAATGACTTTTTCGATTGAAATTTTCCTGTTTTACTTCTCAACATTTTGCAGACGATAAGTAGAATGTTTGCAAATTAAGTTTGCAATAACAAGGTAAATGTCGCTGATTTCAAACGCTCGAGTGAATCAGCGTTATTCCAAGATTTGAATACGAGTTGTCTCCCTGTGAACGCAAACCTTACCTTAAAAGTATTTACTACGTGTACCCAAACTTATTTACTGCAGCATGTAAACAGACGTATTTGGACAGAGTTTATATCTTTTGCGTTTGCTATGGTTGATTTTCTAAATTTATTATCACATGGAGAACACATTTGAGCAAAATTGATTGGTATCATTGACAAAAAATGAGTTCAATATGATAATAAATTTTTACTACTTGCAACCAATATACATAAGAAGATGTGGTATGATTAGCGACATAAAGCACATACCACATAGTTATTTTTTTAAAGTGTTATTGCATAAATATTGGGGAATATTGTACCGAGTAGAATTTTATATTGCACGAGCTTGCAAGTGCAATATATATATTCTACGAGGGACAATATTATTCCCCAATATTCATGCAATAACCCTTTTATTGTATAGCAATATAATATTTGAAAGTAAAAACTGGTTAAAACTAAGATTTTGACATTGATGACGTCATGAATTTGAATGATTTATTGCACTAATGCAATGTTATAATTTATTGCACGCTAACTTTTGGTTACTTTCTGTGAGAAATATTGTATTGCTATGCAATAATATAAATCTCATGCAATACACAAAAATATGTTAGACAATTCGGTAAAAAAAAAACATTTGTCGCTTTTATTTATTTTGAAAATGAAACTTAATCTGACTTAAGTTCGTTAAATAATTTTTAACCTTTTTTTCTTTTAGAAAAACAAACAATGTCGAACAATTACAAACAAATTAGTATCATATGAGGCCGTTGTAAAGTGGTTGAAAACTCAGGGTGGAAAACTAGTGGTTTTGATAAATCCCAAGGACGCCAAATGATTTTTTTTTTCAATTCAATCGTAATTCGTACTATGTATAATTAAATTAAATATTTATTTTATTTATCTATTTATAATATATAAAGCATTATCTAAAAAGTGGAAAAGCAATCATCATGATTTATAGTTTTTTACTCATATTTGAGAAACCATTTGTATAAAATAATAAATAAATTTTATTTTATTATTGTTTCACATACTTTGTCTGAATTAAAATAAAAACAAAACACTTATAAATATATCTATTCCTATTTAGTATTCGTGTCTCTTACACAAACATTTTAACAAACTGACCACACTCTAACTTATTATTTGGCGCACATCACATTTGTGCACCCATGGCAAATTACTTTGTCGGGAAATAAATGAAGCAAACTTATTTGGCCTTTAAATCATTTTAAATAAGAACAAGACGTTTAATTATAAATATTAAGCATACATCTTTTCGTTACAATTGTTAATTACTTAAAATATAAAAAAGATCATGATTGTTTAATCAGTAACTGTTGTTATGTTATTTGGGACATGTCAATCGGTTCATCGATTTTCGGCATATCAAAGAAAAACAGGCACGTGTCTAAATAATGTTAAATATCTTATCTATTTATGATTATTTTTCTATACAATTTGAAATGTATGCATTAAATATCTATCTCTAAAATAATATGCAAAATAATACATATAACATCTCTCCTTCTAGTCCTTAGTGGTATTGTATAGTCCTTGGTGCACTAAGGAGTCAATAGCAGTGTTTAGACGTACCGTACCGGACCTATTCTCTATTTGGGATTGATAAAACATATCTTTAAAAAATGCGGTTTTGGGCCTATTTCTTCGTTTTAATTTAGTAACACGTTAAGCAATAAGTGACACTAATATGGTATATTACCAATAATAAGGTTAAGGCCATATATTTGAAGCTGTTCAAAATTCTGTACATTATAGGTAAGTGTATCAGATCGGACAATTTTTGTTTAATTGTCGTATATAGCATGTATATAAACAGAATTACTTTAAGTTATCTAGTATGAAATATGTCCACTGGACCGACCGTACAAGTGCTGTATAGCCAGTCAAAGTCCTTAAAAACTTCCATTTGTTTTTGTCCACTTGAAATAAGCTCTTTAAAACACGAATCCCCGTTTACTCAATGCCAAATGTATTTGTTAGTATTTTTTAATCTTTTTCTTATGATTTTATCATAATATCTTTTTTGTGAATTTTTTTGTGTGGTTGAACTTGAAATTGACAACATGCGACAAAAAAAAAAATGTTTAATGTCATCTGTTGCAATATATACTAAGTATTACACATGGACAGGATGTTCCCCAGAAAATAAGTTATACACACCCCGAGGGTACACGCTACTGTCATTTGGAACATTACTGGGTCACCTGTAAAATGGTAATCAGCCATGCAACTAATCAGATGCTGATTATGTCATTACAATTTAAAAAGTTTATCGTGAGATCAAAAAGAAATATTAATTTTAATTAAAAATTTAAGAACTAAAGGCTTTATCATTATCATGAAATGAAATAATTCAATCAAATCGTATTATTTCCCAAAATATTATATACATATTTTTTATCTGTAACGGGAAAAAATTGAAAAGTGTATTTATAACTTAAATGTATTTTAAAGAAATCCTTGTAGGTCTCATGAAATGGAACTCACGCATGCCTAATTAAGATATATAAATTATTGAAAAATATAACAAATATTTAGTTTTGATATTAACTTAAAGTTACCTTTCCGTGCTAAAATTTATTTGATATGACACGAATTAAACAATTTTTGTTAAGGGACTTAAGGGTTTGTCCATACAACGTGTAAGTTATTAGTATTTCACATGACTTATTGTTTTCGTCTTAAAGCTCAATATTCAGAGTGTTCTAGACAAGATGATGAAAATATAATGTGCGAGATACTTTTTTCAATCATCGTCAAGTGTCAATTTTAATTCCCATCCTTTCATGCACTCTATCCCTGTTCAATTGTATATTCATAATTCCTCGTGCTTTTAATTAACCCCTCTTCGTGATTACCGTTATGCCAACAGAAACCCGGTGCTTGATTTACATGTAAAATCAGGGGCAGATCAAGCCACGATAAAGGGGGTTCTAACTACATGTCTTCATTAAATAAAGGGTGTTGTTGTCGCTGGGTTTCTGTTACCCCACCCTTTTCATATAATTAAGATTTCAAAAGTTTATACCTTTTCATATATTTTGTAGGTTAAACTGTTATCTTTTCCCATATTGTTTGCATTTTGTTTGGTGTGTAATGTAACAGTGCAATACCTACATGACCTAAGTGTCAAAAGAGAGTTTTTCCCGACCTATTCACATATTGTTAAGCCTGAAAAGGTGACCTATTCTAACGATACGTCATATCACCTTGTATATAGGAACTTGAGAAGGTTCCCGATATTATTATTAAATGCAATGATTGCTCAGAAAAAGGGGAGTCCGATCCCCAGAGTCCATCCCCTTCGACCGGCCACAGAATATAAATATTGTTGTTATTTCAAAGTCAAAGACTAGCGCTATATCCGAGCACCTGTTTTGGGATAGCTAATTTACCGTAAATAACTGCGAGAAAATGAATAGTACACAAGTTGATAATTGTCTCTTCTCTGCTAATTCATGTGCATGCAATATTCACTCTGATTTAGTTGTGAGACCACACAAACTAATAATTACCTCAAAGTTAACAGGTGATCCCTTACTGGGAAGATCATATCGGATCCAATCAATTTATTGGTTCCATTTCCCCAACATTATAAGTCAACACTTATCCTTAGACACAATACCTTGCAATGCGTCATAATTATCTGGACTACTAAGTTTCCATATAAATTCGAAAACAGACTATCATTTATTTCACGAATGGGTCCATCGATGCCCATGCTACGTCAATCTTTAAAGACCCGAATGTTGCTAAACACTTATCCGACCTCCATGATAAATATGTTGTTGTCCCCGCAGACAAAGCCCCAAATAAAATCGTTTTTGTCTGTAAAAGACACTACATTAATTGCTTGATAAACAAATTAGGTATAGACAATTCACTTGGAAACTCAACATATACCCTCACGACACTTACCAAAGAGGAAATCCTGGATAATCATAGGTCTGTTTTTTGTTCCTTTGGTATTTCAACCAAAGATGAAGAAGTGGATCTTCCGTCACTGTATTGGATACCTAAACTAAATAAGTGTCCTTACAAACAACGGTATATTGCTGGGTCTTCCACGTGCTCCACGAAACCTCTTTCTAAATTATTAACATCTATTTTATCAGCAATCAAAGACGGGCTTCAAAGTTATTGTGAAACTGCCTATTCAAAAGGTGGCGTGAATCAGATGTGGATACTTAAAAATTCCAAAGATCTTTTAGAGTACATACAATCTAACTCTTTTTCATCTTGTAACAGTATTAAAACATTTGACTTTTCTACTCTTAACACAAGTATTCCACATTCCAAACTAAAAGACAAATTGAAAGAGTTGGTATTACTTTGCTTCATAAAAAAGAATGGCCAACGTAGATATAAGTATCTTGTCCTTGGGAGGGATACATCATACTTTGTAAAGAATCACTCTGATTCAAACAAAAAATTCTCTGAAACCGATATTACCAAGATGCTTGATTTCTTGATTGACAACATAGTTGTAAGTTCGGAGGACGTGTTTTTCAACAGACTGTCGGCATCCCAATGGGAACAAACTGTGGCCCTCTACTTGCCGACTTGTTTCTGTATTATTATGAGGCTGACTTCATACAGGAACTTCTTAGGAAGAAAGATAAGAAGTTAGCAATATCCTTTACCTCTACTTTCCGCTATATAGATGACGTTCTTTCACTAAACAATTCAAAATTTGGTGACTATGTGGAACGCATCTATCCCATCGAATTGGAGATAAAGGATACTACAGATACAGTTAAGTCGGCTTCATATCTTGACTTACATCTAGAAATTGACGATGAGGGTCGGTTGAAAACAAAACTTTACGACAAAAGAGATGATTTCAGCTTTGTTCTATTATATGTCATTATGATATATTTCTATTATGAATTACAATATACGTTGAACCACAAACGTCAAAATCATTCAATCGCGTAGTGGAATTAACTATTTTTGAATTCTTATAAATTCTATATATAACTTTTGGACTAGTTTAAATCTCGGTCTATTTCTTAAATTTATTCTTACATACTTTTGATTTTTTAACCCTGTATGCTAACATTCCCATGAACATTTTAAAATTGTTTGTACGCACATTGAACGACAAATTTATGTGACGTATAAAATTTTCTGACGTCAGACACTCAAATCAATAAATGTGTTCGTAGATAGTAGATGTCTTTGTGTTCTGTTAATTTGTTCCTCTAAAAATTGTTAAACGATGATGACTGATGTACCCATATTTTGGCTATTATATTTATTGTGTCTGTTTATTTCACGCATCAATGTAAAAATGTCGGAAATTGATGAGACTGTCATTAAAGTGAGAGGGTTAGCGCTATAGAACCAGGTTTAATCCACCATTTTCTACATTTGAAAATGCCTGTACCAAGTCAGGAATATGACAGTTTTTGTCCATTCGTTTTTGATGCGTTTTGTTATTTAATTTTGCCATGTGATTATGGACTTTCCCAATTGATCTTCCTTTAAGTTCAGTATTTTTGTGATTTTACCTTTTTTCTAATATCGTAGCTTTTTGACCTAGATTAATTAAATACTTAAATTTGACAGAAATACACCAAACTAAATAAACTTATGATTCAGTAAGATCAATATATTGCAAAGATATTTGTAAAGTTTGATAAAAATCTAAGTTGATTTGAAAAAAATATGTAAAAACATAAAGTGTACCGAGTCTATTTTGTCCGAACTGCAAATCCTAGCTTTTTTACCAAGATTACTTTAATTCTTAAATTTTACAGCAATACAACAAAAAACTAAATGAAATAGGATTACGTAAGCTTGATATATATCTAAGATAGCTGCATAGCTTGATGAAAATCCAAGTTGATTTGAAAAAGTTATTAAAAAAATTAAAGTGTACTATCTCTATTTTGTCCAAATTGCAAATCCTAGCTTTTTTAACCAAGATTACTTTAATTCTTAAATTTTACAGCAATACAACAAAAAACTAAATGAAATGGGATTCAGTAATCTTGATATATATCTAAGATAGCTGCATAGTTTGATGAAAATCTCAGTTGATTTGAAAAAGTTATGAAAAAAATTAAATTGTACTATCTCTATTTTGTCCGAATTGCAAATCCTAGCTTTTTTTACCAAGATTACTCTAATTCTTAAATTTAACAGCAATACAACAAAAAACTAAATGAAATTGGATTCAGTAAGTTTGATTTATATCTAAGATAGCTTCATAGTTTGATGAAAATCCAAGTTGATTTGAAAAAGTAAAAAAAAAAATTAAAGATGCCTATCTGAATTTTTATATAATAATTTTTATTTTGACATATTGTAAAATTAAATTCTTTTATTTCACAGCAATAAATCAAACTACCTTATAAGCTTGAATTTTGTTAGATCAATATTTAATTTAGTTAGATGGGCTGATTTACACCAGTCAAAACTAAATGTTGAGGTCAAGACTAGTCGAGACTGGTTGAGACTGAGTCGAGACTAGTAGAGACAGGTCGAGACTAGTCAAGATAGGTCGAGACAAGTCGAGCCTTGGTCAAGACTTTTTCAGACTACACAAAGATCATCAAGTACTGAATCAGACTAATTAAGTAAAGTTGAGACCTAGTCGAGTACACTTAAGTATAGTTAAGTACAGTCGAGACAATGTCGAGACTAGTCGAGTAAAATGTGTGCTCGATTTTACTGGTCGAGCAGAAAAATTAGTCAATTCAGACTCTGAGCAGCTTGTAGTGTATTGAGGTAGACTTTAGAAATAGTAAAACTGTCAAAATTAAAACCCTTCCACATTTTCACAGATTTTTACATATGAACTTGGACCTCAATTTAAAAAAAAAAATGTGACAATGACACGTCCTGAGGACAGACATATATTGTTATAGTACCAGGTTTCCTCTTCCCAATGATATAATATATATGTATGTGTTCGGTGGGGAGATTAATTTTTTTTTAAATTGCCTGCAGTCACCGCACTAATGTACACGTGTCATAATCAAAGTGTTGACACTTCTAAATTTAATCATTGTCACATTGCTTCATATTGTAGTATTTTCATCAGCATGACTTTATAAGATTTCAATACCAATACTTAACATCTAGATTTAATTTGTGGCGTATAGGTAGAAGCTTCCATTTTGATAGCCAGCATGATCTAAAAAGGGCGAATAAAAAAATCAACCTTATTTATAACTAATATAGGACATGCTGTTGATTGAAAAATTGCTTCATTCCAGACCCTTTTGTTTTCCAAATAATTAATATTACGAATAATTGATAAGTTCCAGGTCTATGGATTGAAACAGAAATATTTTTAAATCAGCACGACTTTATCAGACGACAATACTAATACTAAAAATTCAGGCTAAAATACGGCTTACACATAGTTATATTTTTTAATTCAGTATCGGACCAAATATATCGCGGGTGTGTTCTAGTTTTATTATTATATAGGGCGCTTAATAAGTTTTCACTCGTTCCGTTTAATGATTGAAACATTTCTATAATAAATTAATTCCTTTCCAGCTCCATAATTTTGGCATTTCAGAAAAAAAAAAGATAGTATTATCAATCTTCCCTGATTATTAGCCGAGTGTGTCATGTTCACTTTGATGATACTTGTGTTTACATTGTACATGTTGTATGTTCATTGCGATAGTTGTACATAATGTATCAAAACAACGAAATAATCACTTTTTTTATTCATCCGGTATTTAGGAGATAATTGTATTGTATTTCAATCTTGGCCTTCGTAAATTGTAGATTTTATTGTCGCACATTGAGTTTACCTAGCAAAGCGTAGCGGATCTAGTTAAACGGATATTTGCCACGGTGAAGCCAAGCTTAAAATACAATAAGTTTTTTTTCCATTCTTATGTAGCATATTAGGATAAGTACTATTTGATAAATATTTGTGTGTAAAATTACATGAATGAACAAGTTTGCGAAACTATTGAATTGTCTTTAGCAACTAAACAATGTGACGTCATGTGTAAACCTACGGTGTCTAACATAAACAGTATACGTATTTGCACGTTTCGGTCGCTTCAAAAAAAGGTTTGAACGTTGACAAAAAGAAGATTTTGAAGCTCAAAATATGACTCTCATGTTTATTTAGTGAGAAATTACTTCCCAAAACAAAATCGGAATTCAAAATGTTGTCTTTCTTAGGTAAGGACTAGTAGAACGTAGAAAGTATCTTTTCAAAATAATTGTCAACGTTCAATGAAAATTATCGTTACAAACGAATTTCATTACAATGTCCTGTTTAAATAAACTCATCATAGATACCAGAACTAAATTTTATATATACGCCAGACGCACGTTCGTCTAAAAAAGACTCATCAGTGTCGTTCGAATCCAAAAAATGTTTTAAAAAAGTCAAATAAAGTACGAAGTTGAAGAGCATTGAGATCCAGAATTTCTAAAAGTGTTGCCAAATACAGCTAAGGTTATCTATGCCTGAGGTAGAAAAGCCTTAGTATTTCAAAAAAAATAAAAAAATTGTAAACAGTTAATTAATAAATATAACAATATCAATGATAATTCATGTCAGCACAAAAAGTGCTGATTACTTGGCTTGTGATACCCTCGGCGAAATAAATCTCCACCAGCAGTGGCATCGACCCAGTGGTTGTAAATAAACTCATTATAGATACCAGGACTAATTTTTTTTTATGTATGTCAATTGTGCATTTCGTCTACAAAAAGCTCATCAGTGACACTCGAATTTAAAAAAGTTTTAAAAAGGCCAAAAAAGTACGAAGTTTAAGAGCATTGAGATCCAAAATTCCTTAAAGTGTTGTCAAATACAGCTACGGTAATCTATGCCTGAGGTAGAAAAGCCTTAGTGTTTCAAAAAATTCAAAAGAAAGCTCTTACAGTTCCCTCGAAATCTTTTTCCCAAATGTCAAATACCGACAATCTTCCTCGGCTTTTGTTTAATGTAGAAATGTTATAAGGAAAAAAGATTTAAATCAATTACATAGACTTATTTATTTAAAAATTAAATAAATAACCGAATGTGTTATCACATAAGCAACACGACGGGTGCTAAATGTGGAGCCGGATCTGATTACCCTTCCAGAGCACCTCAGATCACTCCTAGTTATTGGTGGGGTTCCTCTTGCTTATTCTTTTAGTTTTCTATGTTAAATCATATGTACTATTGTTTGTCTGTTTGACTTTTTCATTTTTAGCCATTGCATTGCCAGTTTATTTTCGATTTGGTTGAGTTTGACTGTCCCTCTGGTATCATTCGTCCCTCTTTTAAATGAAACTGTTAAATTTTAATCATGCCAAATACACGAAATTATCTCATAAACAGATAGTGGTGGGAGAAATAATGTGCAATCTAATCGCAAAAGACTTGAATCTATTTGAATACACGTGTGTGTTGCTGTGGAAATATTCTACAGAAACTGAAAATGTTAGAATGACTTACTAGATTGCAAGAATATAAAAATAACAGTGGTTATCTATTCAGAAAGGAAGGTTTCTTTTCATAGGAGTCAAAGTTTAGTTGGTATTAAACGTAATGTCATACTTTACTATGAGCGCACAATTCCACAAAGGATAGTTTTTAAATTACCATTTGATGATATATCTCAATATTTTTTCTATGTCATTAATGGATTTGTTTAAAATTTAGCATATATTGACTTTATGTAGATATCTGTTATTATGCTTTTAAAGGTAATTATGCCGACCGGGACAACAATATACGTTTATGTAAAAGATTCTTGGTTAAATATTAACGTTAATGTTTCTCCAGTTGACTGGGAACAAACGGAAGGTTTGTGTGGAACGTACAATGGCAATTTGGACGATGATTTCACAGATAGGAATGGGAACATTGTGAACAAATCAGACTTTCTCTTTAGTTGGATGTAAGTTATTTATGATTCATATTTCTCTAATTCTGTGCCAATTTAACCCTTTCAAAACTTATTGTATAAAACAATTTAATCAACGAGTGGTTGCCAATGCTATCAGAAGATAATTGAGTTTAAGGGTCATAACCTTAATCAGCTCAGTGTATGAATCAAAATAGTTGAACAGGTGTTAGTAATAACACTGCATGTATGTTTCCTAATTGTACGCTATATTGATTGGCTACCAGAAATTTCGCATCTTTCTGAATTGAACATTTCTGACACAATGAAATGTAACATTCATGATGACACGAGATCCCAAAATGATAGGCAAATGAAAGAAAAACTTGATAGAGATCGTGTTTTCATGACCCTAGGTAAAAGTGGTATTAAAAGTATGTTTCTTTTTGTAATTTTATAGGGTTTTTAAAAACGTTTGACCATGTACGCATTTTCAGAATGAAGCGCGGGCTACAACATGTACTTCGCTCAATCCTTTTACACCGAAATAAATTTACAAATACATTGACTCGGTCTTAATAACTTCGAACCAGACATATCAACGACTGCATAATATATAAACCGACGTTGGTAATTTTGACCGACCTCATCAAATTACTTTCGATTTACTGATGATAAAAACACTATTTTCTATCAGGGAAAATACGCAAATACATAGTACATTATCAATTGAATATCTTGTTGTCATCATGTTTTTACCTATATACGAAACGAAGTCATTAAAATTTGCCAATAAACAGTTTTATAAAATCAATGTAATATATGTTTGCAAGAAATATAAACATTAGGGTCTTACAAAATAAGTGATGCTTTTATAACGGCAATTAAATTGTTGGTAAGAAAAATTGAGCACATCAAATGGACCAGAGTGATACCGTATTTTTGTTAATGTCCACTACGTAACATGAGTTGTACCTTCATATGTGAAGTACTGTCCAATCTTTATCAATAAAAAGGGTTTTCCAATTCAGAAAAAAATGAAATTGTTCTAGTATTTAAAGTAAACAAACTGGAATGTCTATAGGAAACATTTAAAATTGCAAAAATATGTGTGTTTAGAAGAAGTTTCGTACGAAACAGTACACAAATTATGAAAATAATATCATTTTAAAGAATATTTAAGATTGTACATTTTGTTTACAAACTGATCTATAATACAGGTATTCAAAATAACTCTTGAAATTAAATTTTAGACAAGTTGATTTTCCATTTTTTTAGGTCTGAAAGTTACGCTTTTATTGAAAAACGCCCATATGTCATTTTTCGAAGAATTAAACCAGACGATGCCATGTTTCAATGAAATAAGTTCCAATACGTAAAAAATGACATGAGTGAGGTCATTATTTTTTTTTTCTTAAAATGCAAACTATAATTTACTTCAAAATTATATTCGACTGATAGTTTTTTGTTGTAAGGTATAAAAATTACCATATAATTGATATTCATGTCAACACCGAAGTGCTGACTACTGGGCTGGTGATACCCTCGGGGACGAAACGTCCACCAGCAGTGGCATCCACCCAGTGGTGTAAATATTTATCAAAAGTACCAGGATTATAATTTTATACGCCAGACGCGCGTTTTGTCTACACAAGACTCATCAATGACGCTCAGATCAAAATAATTAAAAAGCCAAACAAATACAAAGTTGAAGACCATTGAGGACTCAAAATTCCAAAAAGTTGTGCCAAATATGGCTAAGGTAATATATGTGTATGTTTGTAAGTTGACATCATTTACTTGTTTATTTTATATATTTCTTTTTTCAATGAATAGAGTTCCAGGAAGCCAAAGCTTGTTTAGAGCAAGAAGCAGAACTGAAACAATAACAAATACAGTTTTATATTGTTCATGCCTTAACAACTCTGAATTCTTGATATATGATGTAACAAAATACGCAGATTGCACATGGAAGGAAAGTTTACCTCTGTGCAGACCAATGAAATGGAAGGACACAACATGTCGCAAATACGGCAGAACGAAACGAGAAATATCAGATGATTTTGAATTTGATGTCCCGCTTGATGTCGTGAAGTATGAAACGAGTCTACAAGTGAGTTATATTCTATAAAAGTCCATTAAAATATTTTATTTGTTTCTTTTTCGGTTTTTTTTTACAAAAAATGAACATCATCAATATATCAAAGACTGGCAAAAAATATAGCCCTCACCATAACACTTTTAAATTGTGTAAAACAATAAAATTAAGATATGATATAATTATAACCGGTCACTTATACATATTCTTATTTAAATTATTCTAACAATTGTCGGTGTTTTGGCCTGTTATATATTATGCCCTTGTTTTAATATCTGGTGTAAAGTATCATATCTGTCTCCACATGGAATATGTGCTTTTAGATTATGATGATGGAAGTATTTTACGACATGTATATTTAATTTAAAAATCGAACGTTAGATAGCAGTTTTCAAACATACGCTAAGTCAGTGAAATACCAGGACTCAACAGAGGTATGAAATATATTCAATAGAATTTAGTTTAATGATTTTTTGCACAATATACATGTGTCTTGTATTTTCCGAAATAATCTTAAATATTGTTCTTTCTCCGTGGTATATAAACATGAATACAAATAAACGAGGATGTTGTATGACTGCCAATGAGACAACTCTCCATCCCAGTCACAATTTGTAAAAGTAAACTATTATAGGTAAAAGTACCCTCTTTAACACATATATCATAGATATCTGATTGTATTCAAGATAAAACCTTACACACATTTATTCAATTTTGTTTGTTTAGAACGATTGGTTAGTTTTTACGAAATCATTTTAACAAAACAAAAGCAGTTGTTTTAATTTAGAATAAATACCTCCAATTATAATTAACGATTATTTTTTTCTTCAGAATATTGAATGGAAGAACGGTTGGAATGAGCAGAAGGCGGTAACTGCCTGTGATTCATTTTTAACAAAGTCAAAACTGTTTACATTGTGCAGCAAACTAACTCAAACATACGATTTGCACAGGTCGACATGTGTAGCTGATATAAAGGTTCTTTTGTTAATATTTTTTTTCAATCGTAATATATTATGTATCTTTCAGTTGATTAGAAACATGTATATAATTCATGTGTTCGATGTGCAATTCTAAATTTGCCACCACCGAGGCGAATCACAACCAAGCATATATGATAACGTAAAAAAAGAGGAGCTGAATAACTTAAAGTGACTGCAAATTATTGTATTTATACAACGACCGATAGCGATTATTCATTAGCATATTGAAAAAAAAGTGGAGATTTGGTACCTTGTTGCATTGTACATGTTGTAACTAAACAAATTTTAACCGGTTATCAGTTACATTAGGACATTTGCTGACATCAATTTGTTCTTTTATGATCGAAAATTTAGTTTGAAAGCAATTTGTTTGCAACGTATTAGCGTAGCTAGTAAAAGGATATTACAATGATAAAATACGAAATTGATGTTTGCAAACCTTAAACAATACATCTGATAGATATATACTTATTTTGCTCATATGTTCAGATTATCAATTTCGGTTTTAAAGCAATGACAGTTGAACCATAGGCATATCCACTTGTTCGTTTCTAAAATAATATTCACATGTGAATCAATAATGATCTAAAACGATCATTTGATTTGACAGCTCTGTCACAAAAGAAAGATCAGTAACTCATCATTCTATCGTTCGTTTTTCAGTCAATTTTTAATTTTATCTACTGATGGAAATTTTACTTAAGTTAGTTATTTTGATTGCAGTTTATTAGGATCTATTCTTTTTACTTTTCTATATCTATTGTTTACATGTTCTTATATTGAATTGTCTGACTTACTGCCAAACATGCAGTTTAGAATTGACTGCAAGTGAAATTAACTGACTAACTGAACATGTCCGAAGAATAAGTTTTTTTCTGACTTTGCAGATCCTATATATATATCTAAACGAACGTTTAGACTAACACTCGATGGTAATGGTTGCATTAAAATCATAAACATTTTTATACATATCTGTGTCTATTGTTTTCCGTTTATATCTGACTGGTGATTTCAATATCAATGATACGGTTGAGCTTATAAAAGTATCATACGTATACGTTTTACTTAATCTAGATTTCTGGTTCCGATGTGTATCTATCAGCATCGTTAGACTCAATGAAAGCATCATGTCGAAATGAAATTAGACTCAACACAACTTTTTGGAGACCAAAAACAAAGCTGAAAATAACTACCGAACGCGAAATGCACTTTGGCTTCAGAACACAATTAACTGACAAATCAACAACTATACATGTACACAATTTCGACATCGCTGGAGTGGAAAACATTTCTAGTTTAGACATCGCAGAGGCTGTTTTCTACAATGATTGTCCAAATGATTGTTCTGGGTTAGGATTATGTCAGCAAGGTAAATCATAGAAACAATAATTTTCAGAATCAAGTAGTCACATATAGTCAATTAGTTTGAATACACACACCCGCAATTAAACTTCCATACACACACTTAAAAACATTTCGAAACCGATCATCTTGCCCTTCATTAACATAACGGGGGAAAACAGATTAAAAGGGACCTAAAAGCATCTCTTAAAAATAGTAAAGTCATTATATATAAAATAAACTAGAGGCTCTAAAGCGCCTGTATCGCTCACTTTGGTCTATGTGAATATTAAACAAAGGACGTAGATAAATTCATGACAAACTTGTGTTTTGGTGATGGTGATGTGTTTGTACATCTTACTTTACTGAACATTCTTGCTGCTTACAACTATCTCTGTCAATAATGAACTTGGCCCAGTAGTTTCAGTGGAAAATGTTAGTAAAAATTTACAAATTTTATGAAAATTGTTAAAAATTGACTATAAAGGAAAAAAAATAACTCCTTAGGGGGTCAATTGACCATTTTGGTCTTGTCGACCTATTTTAAGGTCTTACTTTGCTGTACATTATTGCTGTTTACAGTTTATCTCCATCTATAATATTCAAGATAATAACAAACAAGAGTGCACACACTGGAATGTCTTGCCTTCTTTACTAATCATTGATATTATGTTGATAGTCCTAAGTATAAAGCATTGATTACAACTGTCACATAAACTAAACATTAACCAAGATAGCTAAACAAAGATCAATGAACCATGAAAATGAGGTCAAGGTCAGATGAATCATGCCAGGCAGACATGTACAGCAAACAAAGCTTCCATACAACAAATATAGTTGACCTATTACTTATAGTTTAAGAAAAATAGACAAAAACACAAAAACTTAACACTGTGCAATGAACCGTGCAATTCAGGTCATGGTCAAATAAAACCTGCGGGACTGACATATAGATCATAATATATTTCCATACACCAAATATAGATATAATATTAGATAAAAAGACCAAAACTTAAAAACTTAACTTTGACCACTGAATCATGAAAATGAGGTCAAGGTCAGATGACATCTGCCCGCTAGACATGCATACCTTACAACCATTCCATACAACAAATATAGTAGAACTATTGCATAAAGTATGAGAAAAACAGACAAAAACCCAAAAACTTAACTACCATCACTGAACCATGAAAATGAGGTCAAAGTCAGATGACACCTGCTTGTTGGACATGTACACCTTCCAGTCCTTCCATACACCAAATATACTAGCCCTATTACTTATAGTATCTGAGATATGGACTTGACCACCAAAACTTAACCTTGTTCACTGATCCATGAAATGAGGTCGAGGTCAAGTGAAAACGGTCTGACGGGCATGAGGACCTTGCAAGGTATGCACATACCAAATATAGTTATCCTATTACTTATTATAAGAAAGAATTCAACATTACACAAATTTTGAACTTTTTTTCAAGAGGTCACTGAACCAAGAAAACGAGGTCAAGGACATTGGACATGTGACTGACGGAAACTTCGTAACATGAGGCATCTATATACAAAGTATAAAGCATCCAGGTCTTTCACCTTCTAAAATATAAACCTTTTAAGAAGTTAGCTAACGTCGCCGCCGCCGCCGCAGGATCACTATCCCTATGTCCAGTTTTCTGCTCAGATTTGATCTTAATGCTTTGGTTTTTGACATTTTACCCCTATGTTCTACTTTTAGCTGTGGCGGCCATCTTGTTTTGATGGCCGGGTCACCGGACACATTTTTTTAAACTAGATACCCAAAAGATGATTGTGGCTAAGTTTGGATTAATTTGGCCAAGTAGTTTCAGAGGAGAAGATTTTTGTAAAAGATTACTAAGATTTACCAAAAATGGTTAAGAATTAACTATAAAGGGCAATAACTCTTAAAGGGGTCAACTGACCATTTCAGTTATGTTGACTTATTTTTAGGTCTTACTTTGATGAACATTTTTGCTGTTTACAGTTTATCTCTACCTATAATAATATTCATAATAATAACCAAAAACAGCAAAATTTCCTTAAAATTACCAATTCAGGGGCAGCAACCCAACAACGGGTTGTCCGATTCATCTGAAAATTTCAGGGCTGATAGATCTTGACCTTATAATCAAATTTATTACTGTCAGATTTGCTCTAAATGCTTTGGTTTTTGTGTTATAAGCCAAAAACTGCATTTTACCCCTATGTTCTATTTTTAGCCATGGCGGCCATCTTGGTTGGTTGGCCGAGTCACCGGACACAATTTTTAAACTAGATACCCTAATAATGATTTTGGCCATGTTTGGTTAAATTTGGCCGAGTAGTTTCAGAGGAGAAGATTTTCGTAAAAGTTTACAGACGACGGACGACGGACAACGGACGATGGACGCCGGACGACGACGGACGCCGGACGACGACGGACGCCGGACGACGACGGACGCCGGACGACGACGGACGCCAAGTGATGAGAAAAGCTCACTTGGCCCTTCGGGCCAGGTGAGCTAAAAATCGAAGTTTAATTTAAAAGGGAGTTTTGAAAATAAGTACAATAAAAAATTACAGAGAAACACTACAATTTCAATTGGCTGTAGGCCTATGCCAATTACCAGTAATACAATGTTTGGTGGTTAAGAGAAATATAATATTCAAAATAATAAATTACTGATGTCAATAAAATCTGTTCCAAACTTATGAAAGTAAGTATTCAGGACTCTAATAATGTTTTTTTTTTTTATTAAGGTACTTGTGAATGTGACGAGGGATTTGAGGGAGAAGATTGCTCAGTTGACAGAAATAAAGGACCCGAAGTATTTGGATTGATTGAAGAATCTTTCTGTGATTTATCAAAAAGACCATGCTCTTTCATCTCAGTGTTTGGGAATGGATTTTATGAAACCGAAATCGTCAAATGTCGAATAAAAGAAGCAAAGGTACATCTTTTAGCTTAATTCTTGTGATAATGCTGGTTCCGTAACACCATAAGTCGTTCGTCCATACTTTGAATAACGAGTTTTTAATATATTTTCTTTGACGTGTACTAAAGTATAAGTGCGAGGTTAAGCTTATAATAAAATCATGTTTAATTTTACTTTATCTACACCGGAAATGCATGTATCATGTTAGAATATTACAGCTGCTATTCATTAATTTAATGTGTATGATCTTTTGATTTTATCTTTTGATTAGTGACTTTTCATTTTGAATTTTTCTCGGAGTTCGGTATCTTGGTTGTTTTACTTTTTAGCATATTTTTCATTTTAAGAAAACTTGTCAAGAAAATATCTGCCATCTTTCAAAACTAAGGGTTTCATATATAAATGATATGCACAAAATGTTGTTGTGATTACTTTGTAATCACTGTGTGATAGACAATTACGTTACTATTAGTTTTTGCATTTCCATTGCTTTTTTAATGTATGTATCATATTCACAGGTTTTCCAAAATCAGATCCAACCTAAAACACTAAATTTTACAACTGAAGGATCATTGATAACTTTCGCTGAAGTAAAATGTCCATTGGAACTAATGAGTTTTAATAAACCACACATCTTTCCAGTACTGGATGCGTATTTGGTGTCGATCTCGTTAGATGAAATCATGTTTTCAACAGACTTTCCAATAATAGTATATGATTCTTCCTGTACTGATTGTAAAGAGGTAGATGGTACAGTGGACTGCAGAATAAGGGTAAATATATGCATAACCGTGCATTCAGCATATACTGTATTACATCAGCCGAAAACGGTAAACTGAATGATTATTGTAAATTGATTGTTTGGTAGTACGTTTCTTTCTGATATTCTTCATTTGGAAGTCGCAATTACAAGCATATAAGATTAAAACATCGAGGGCTGTCATTGAATACAATAATAGATTACTTAACAACTTCTTCATGTGCGTATTACAAGTTAACCAATGCCACCATAATGTTTGATTTTTGTATGCTTATTTGACCTGGAAGATATTTTCTGGTTTTTTTTTATTTGATATATTTTTTTGTCAATTCGAGCTGATTTACAAATCGTGAATTAGAAGGAGAGTTATTTTATTGACACTCATGCCAAATCTTCATATATTTAATTGCTTGTTTTTGTTGTTGTGATTTTTGGATTTTCCTGAACCAACACATTCATGACATTATTATTCAAAGTTTTTGTAGATCTTAAAATCGTGTTTTGGACGTGTTCGCTTTGATTTCTAACCTTTAGATTAATAAACATATTTATTTTATTTGGTTACAAGAAGGTAAATTACGACAGGACAATTGGATCCTTTTAATTCTGATAGTTATGAGCAGTTTATAAACATTAATAACAACACACAAAGGAAATATGTACAAACAGGAAATAAGATTTATAAATCAGCAAAACAAAAGATTTAAGCAAAACAATGACAAAAATGAAAAAAGTCGATGTGGTAAGCATGGTATGTTTACTAATGAGAAAATAGTCAACCATAATTCCAATAAGACATATATAAGCAATTATCATTGTTAATCGTAACCCAACAATCAACTTAAAAAATGCCGTATAGTGATTTAAAAAGATTAGATCAAATTCAAACGACAAAACTAACGGCATTATTTATTACAATACGAAAACAAATATAACATAAATAAACAGTGTAGTATGGTTTTTCTTATTTCTGATCTTGGACAGACATCTTAATATAAATTGTTTTACCAAACAGAAAAAACGAAACCTGCTATTTTTCAGTACATTTTTCAAACAGGATGATATATTTTAAGACAAACTATTGCTAGTTTGTTTGTGACAGACTGTTATTTCACGTTGATCATTTTTATAGGCAGACGTTTGTGTAGAAGAGAGGAAATGCTACAACCAGGAACATGCCAAGTGTAAAAACTCTACGGCCTTCCAACTGACACATCACATAATCTGTCCGAAACTACTTTATTTGTGTATCACTCTTGGGGGATTTGGAATCGTTGTAACTCTAATACTCTTGTTGGTTAGAAGGTAATATTATAATGATTGAGTTGCCTAACACGTGCACAAAAATTCAAAACAAATTCATAAAAATAGGTTTGTTAATGAACACTTTGAGGGTTTTGTGATTTTCTAATATACTGCTAAAAATACATGTGCATATAGATACGTCAATTCATCACAAGCACAAACACCTTTTATCCATATCACGGCATACACATATTACTGTTGATCCCCGATGATATCGCCAGCCTAGTATCTGGTAAGAAAATACCAATATTGTTTTATTCACATGTGCTAGAAAACTGTTTGCTGAATTTGGATTTGAAACACTTTGACATCGGATACAGCTAAATAAAAGTTCATCAATGATGATGAGTCGGTGATAGAATTTTACTCAAATCTGCATCAGTTTGCTATTTATCTCGTCTGCAATCGTACGACATCTTCTGATTTTATTTTTCGTTTTAAAGCATGCGTAATTTATATTCAAACACGAATTTAGAACATATTGTTTTTTTTTAATGAACAAAGTTAATTTTCAGTTGAATACACACAATAAACATAATCTGTATCAATTGTTATCATTTTCTCAAAAACATGTTGGCAAAAAAAATCTGAGAAATGTATTACCTTTACAGGGAAAGGTTACCACGGATAACAACGACTGAATAGCGTTTTTTATGTGCTCATTTCAATCGTCTATTCGGGTGCACCATATGAATTGTTGGTCTAATACATAGATTAAAGACATCACGAACCAAAGAACAATAATTTATAATAGTGTTACATGTGTAATCAGAGTCCCTGTTTTTTATAACATTGATAATTTCTCGCTTATAAATATTATAATATAAACTTTCTTATGTAATTAATTGATTTTATTGTAAGTTAGAGTTCATTTGCATACATTATTTCAGTCTAATGAAGTTCAAGCATGTTATTTAGCAAAGTATTTTTAGATCGATCAACCTAACAACTGCTTAGACAGAGAATGATAGATGGATGCTACTCAGCATTACGAAGGGGGTGTATATAATTTAGGAGGAAAGATCAAATATACTGTGTCTTTAAAAACAGTTTAAACATAATTTACCTACGGTGCATGTAGACCAGGCAGTTAGAAAGTTTACTTTAGTGTTTAATTATATTTATTTACATTTTGTATATAGATACTGTTTATTTTAATGTTTGGTAAACCGTAAAATGCAAAATTTATTATAATGTTACTGTAAACGATCATTTTACATGTGTTCATACATTTTTAACATTGAGATGAAACAACGACCTGTATACATTTTCAATTGGTATTGCAAACATACTATATTCTATATTACAACAAACATCAACAATAAAAACTTAACCAGACAAATTTCCATTTTAATAGATTATGTCAAGAGAAATACCCGTGTGATCATGGTGATATATTTAGGGAATTACACAGCAAGAAAAGCAAATATTTCAGTTAAAAATATTTGTCGCCACTTGAACTTTGGTGTTTCCTATTGAATTAGTCATTGCAAAAGGTGAAAACAAAAACAAACGAAATATTGTTTGGAGCATTTTATACAATATAGTTAATATTGAAATCCTAGAAAGAAGTTTTATATCAATACCTTACAATTTGACTAATTATAATGACTCAGCATTTTTCTCAACACAGTAGTTTGCTCAGTGAAACATTTTATTTGTGTGTGATTAAAATAAAATGTACTAATCAAATAAAGCTATAAAATAGTATAATATAACTGAGGTCTGATTGATTTTGATTTTCGCAGTATGGTGAAACGACGCTATTTATTATGCAATAGGCGACAATACTAACTTTTGTTTTTAAATTTACCAATTTTTATAATAAAATACTGGATAAAACAGTTATGTGTTGTGTTAGTACTGTATTATTTTTTTTTTAAATTGAAGTCCATTTGTATCATGACCAACTTCCAACGGAGCTTGTTTATGTTATCAAATACTCACCGTGACTTTACATAAAATTTTGGAAGTCTTTTCGATTAATAGTTCAAAAGGGCCACACCAATTTAATCTCTTGTTCTCTGGATTTTTAAACTCCAAAAATAAGGGCGAGCGAGCGATTTGAATATTTTTTTGAAAATATTTGATTTGCAAATTTTGGAGGCGAAGCTTTAAAAGTAAAGGCAATTGATCATATATATTTTTTTGTAAAATAATAGGTTTCGACAATAGTAAAACTTGATGTATCACTTGTACTTTAACATTTCTTTAATTTATGAAGTGATTTTCCCTGTTCACCAAGAAATAATTGAGTAATTAGATGTGGTACATGTATGTGTGCCAATGAGACAATTCTCCATCCAAGTCATAATCAGGTTGGAAACAACCCCTCAGTGTTATAGACATTTTAAGAGGGGTCATGATATAAGTTATTATTTTTTTTTGTAAACACTTTTTAGCTCATATTTTCTTAAAGAACTATATATTAATCTGGTATTAAATGGTTAAAGCATGTCCATTATTTTTGTAATGTTAACATGTATATATCATTTTTTTTAATAGTATTCAAAATAAGTGGACCCCTCTTGGGATTGTTTCAAATATGGTGTGACCCTTTTAAGTTAAAAATTCTAGCTTAAAGTTTTTCTATTTTCTTTAAAAAAAAGTTAAATGGCCCCTTTCCTGGGAAGGGTTGTTCCCAACCTGATGACAAATACAGTTCCTAGACATAATACGGCCTTTAACACAGTGCTTACAACAAGACCAAACAGATCGCTATTAGGGACCCCAAAACTACTGTAAAAAATGCCAACAGAAAAACCAGATATATAATATAAACGGAGAAATATAGATTCCACAACTGCAACAAGTGTGTTTAGATATTTCTCCACTCGAAACAGCTTATCTCTCGCACTTTAAATATAAAAATTCAACTGTCGAGAGTGGAGAAATATCGTAATACATGAGTTATAGTGGTGAAATCTGTTTCTCTGATGATTTTTGTCCATTTTTTTCAAAGATTTGAACATGTTGAAGAAAGTGTAGTACTTTTCATGAGACGTCATCAGGCATGGTCACCTTTTTTCATGACGTCACAATAGGAAAACTTAGAGGAAAACAAGAAAATTTAACATCACAATTAAATTTCAACCAATCAGTTGCCGTGAACAGATTTTTCACTAGTGAGGAGAAATAATTTTCTCACACCGGGCAGGAAATGTGAAAATAGCACAAAAATTAGAGAAATATCTACGAACCACATTAACAAACTATACATACTGAAAAACAAGCTCCTTAAACAGGAAAAACATGCAGCGGGTATGAATAGTTTTGTTCCACCGTCATACAAGGCAAATCTTCTTTGTACTTTATTCTAACATCGAAAATCAGAATGATTATGATGGGGAATGTAAGTAAGGTGGAAGAAAACCAATGTTCTGTTCTTTACATGTATTTTCTACTGTTATATACTTTCGGAGCACTCCCACTTAGGATATATCGGGTTAATAATTATTCAAGTATTTACACAGTGTGGTGGAGTTTTTATAGGTTTATAAATATTATAGGTATTTAAAGACTGTGAATTTTAAAAACAAGTATTTTTTTATATCTTTTTTTTAATATTTACCAAAATAAATAGTGCGGGAAATGGAAATGATTACATTTCAGGATGCTGAAAGTGGGAATATTAAAAAAATCTATTTTGAAAAGTAACGATGCGGGCAGCTCCGTCGAACAAGGAATTAAATTGGTGTGACCTTATGAACCACATAAACAAACGACAACCACTGCACATCAGATTCCTGACTGATGAGTCTTATGTAGACGAAACGTGCGTCTAGCGTGCTAAATTATAATCCTGGTACCTTTGACATGTTTGATAACTATTTACACCACTTGGTCGATGTCACTGCTTGTGCACGTTTCGTCCCGAAGGTATCACCTGCCTAGTAATTAGCACTTCGGTGTTGAAATGAATATCAATTATATGGTCATATTTTATAAATTTCCTGTTTACAAAACTTTGAATTTTTCGAAAAACTAAGGATTTTCCTATCGCAGGCATAGATTACCTTAGCCGATTTTGGCACAACTTTTTTGTATTCTCAATGCTCTCCAACTTTGTATTTGTTTGGCTTTATATTTTTTTATGAGCGTCACTTATGAGTCTTATGTAGAAGAAACGTGCGTCTAGCGTATGACATTATAATCCTGGTACCTTTGACAAATATTTACACCACTGGGTCGATGCCACTGCTGGTGGACGTTTCTTCCCCGAGGGTATCACCAGCCCAGTAGTCAGCACTTCGGTGTTGACATGAATATCAATTATGTGGTCATTTTTATAAATTTCCTGATTACAAAACTTTTGATCTTTCGAAAAACTAAGGATTTTCCTATCCCAGGCATATATTACCTTAGCCGATTTAAGCACAACTATTTGGATCCTAAATGCTCTTCGACTTTGTATTTATTTGGTTTGGTAACTTTTTTGATATTAGCTTCACTGATGAGTTTTATGTAAACGAAACGCGGGTCTGGTGTACTGCATTATAATCCTGTACATTTGATATCTATTTACACCACTGGGTTGATGCCACTGGTGTTGGACGTTTTGTCCCCGAGGATATCACCAGCCTAGTAGTAAGCACTTCGGTGTTGACATGAATATCAATTATTTGGTCATATTTTATGAATTTCCTGTAAACAAAACTTTGATTTTTCTGAAAAATTAAGAATTTTCCTATGTCAGGTAAAGATTACCTTAGCCGATTTTGACACAACTGTTTGGATCCTTAATGCTTTTCAACTTTGTATGTGTTTGGCTTTATAATTGTTTTAGTATGAGCGTCACTGATGAGTCTTATGTAGACGAAAGGCGCATCTGGCGTACTAAATGATAATTATGGTACCTTTGATAACTATTTACACCACTAGGTTGATGCCACTGCTGTTGGACGTTTTGTCCCCGAGGATATCACCAGCCTAGTAGTAAGCACTTCGGTGTTGACATGAATATCAATTATTTGGTCATATTTTATGAATTTCCTGTTTACAAAACTTTGAATTTTTCGAAAAACTAAGGATTTTCTTATCCCATGCATAGATTACCTTAGCCTATATTTGCACAACATTTTGGATGCTAAATGCTCATCAACTTTGTATTTGTTTAGCTTTATAACTTTTTTTAATATGACCGTCACTGATGAGTCTTAAGTAGAGGAAAAGCGCCTATGGCGTACTAAATTATAATCCTGGTACCGTTGATAACTATTAGGACAGGTGCAAAAAATTGCAGCGGGATTTAACGTTTTAAAGATACTAAACCTTTCCCCTGTTCTGAAACAGAAGTAAAACATTACAACATAGAAAGACACACTATAAAATATCAATTGGAATGACTTAACTCAGAAGTGTGACAAATAAACATACAATGAAAAAAAATTGACGTGTGATACAATGTAAACACAGAGTTATTTTACACTAGTAATTGTGGGGTCCTTTATAGCTTGCTATTCGATGTTAGCATAGGTTTCGTGTTGAAGGCCTTACTTTGAAGTGAAATGGTTTACTTTTATAAATTGTGACTCGGATGGAGAGTTGTCTAATAAGTTTCCATACATGTACCACATCTTCATATATCTATTAATAAAAAATAAGTGATGACATAGATTGAATAGACTTGACAGATTTATTAAAGTAAAAGTATCAAACTGCTGTGAAACGTTAAACAATTTTAGAAAAACATCAAATTTCAAAAATTATTACGTCATATAATACACAGGTATTTGGAAATAATATTGTTGTTACATTTGTAAGGATACTTTATTTTTTGTCTTTATAATCTTCTGTTTAGGAATGATGAGAAATTTCTTGTTTGTAAATTAAACTAATCTAGAACTTGGTATATGTGGGGTGAATATAAACAATAAAACATGTAAAACTATAACAGTATTTAAGGAGAAAGGAAATAATTTTGATGTTAATAGTACGAAAACGTGAGAATTTATAGTAAGTCCAAACAATCAAAACTAGAATATAGATCACATACATGCTAACATTAGATAACAAAAAAAAACAGTACAAGTAGTCTCCACAGATCAAATTAACAAGAAAGTACGATTTGAGAGTACCAGCACTTACTGACAGCTGGGGCAATATGCGCAATTGTTTCTACATAGGCGATAATGGTAACGTTTTCTTCTGTTGCTCAGCCCATATCATAAACTTGTATATGTATGATGGCTTGTTTCGAAGCTGAGACATTTTTACATATGTGGTTAAATTTTCGGGGTACGAAGTGTGATTCATTTTTCCGTAAATTAGCAAACCCCGAGTATCCTTTGGCGATGTGGCTCCTCATGGTAAAAAATCCCATTTTTGACACAATAAGTTCTTTAAAAATTTAATACTTTGAACACATTTAATGGCTCCATAGTTTTTACACATTTATTCTGTGTTCCCTTACTTTCTAAATTAACACCAATGGTTCAGCTCAGTCATTTGTTTATCATAGAAATGTGTATAATATCACTCAACAGAGATTTTTTGTTTACACGTGACTTTTGAGTTCCTCATTTCAAGGCGCATTAGGGATATTGTCCCATATTGAAATCCATAGTTCTGATTTTTCCAAATATTTTTAAGTGATCTTCATCGGTATGACATTTTGAATAAATCTGTGTATTTTTGTCCATTTCTGAAAAAAATAAAGTCGTTTCAGCACTATATGGCAATGACACTTTTATCGCTATATTCATTTATTTTTAATACAATGTGTATGTATAATTAATTTCTTCCAGTATACCTTCACTATCCATACAAGGACAAAACTTCTGATGATAACCTTAAATTACAATACACAGACCCTGTTAAAGCATTCCATAACATTTTTTTGTGTCTAAAAAGAGAAATTATGCAAAAAATGTAGATTTTATAAAAAAAAAAAACACCACCAAAATAATTATTCTTACTAGTGGACATCTGCTTATCTAATACTGTGGAAACCACTCAAAACTACTGAGAAATTCATTCTTATCATGTAATTAGAGTGCAATGAAGTGCAAATTTTCAAAACTTGTCCTTTCACATAATTCTATTTGAGAAAAAAAGGCTTTTTACATGTATTTCAGTGAAAACTTTTATCAGTGAGAAATCCACATGCGGTATTAAAGAAAACATTGTGACATCACATGTATTATGGCGTCATTAAATAACGACAGATCAAAATAGTGCTGAATATAGTTTGCAGTGTTACATGGGAAACAGTTGCCTCAAGATTTAACTCGAAATATTGAGTCGAAAAGATCAGTAACCAAGCCTTTTCATTTAATATCAAGACCATAGCAACAGTTTTCATATTAGCATATTTCTAACATACCGACTGTAATTTCAATTGCACAAATACCATAAATAAATACTTTATAGAGCTTGCCTAATAAAACAAAATGCTTACCAGTTATTCAGGACTTTTTAAAACCTTTAGTTTGCCATCTCATGTAAAAAAGTAATGATATGTCTGGAACTGAAATAAGACAAAAAAATTTACTCAGGCTGTGTTATCATTTAATTTAAATACATAAGTATTATTGAGAGAGAAAAATCTAACTTTTGAAAGTTTTATCGCAAAGAAAGAAAAAAGCTTCTCCCTTGTTGCTTAGCCACCTCCATTTTAAACTGTTTATATTAGAAGCAATGAGTAGTAGCTAACTAGCTTAATAGTTGAATAGCAATATTGTTTTCAAGAAGGTTTGACCCTCCCCTCCTTTTCACTGAGAAATGTCAATATCTAGTGTTTTGCTCGTGTGTATTAAAAATAATAATTCATGATTTTCTTAATACATGTACATGTTTGTTTTCTGTTTATTTGCATATGATATCTACTGACCAGGGTCAAATCATTGGATAAAAGCACATGTGATGATGTATCTCACTTTACTCGTGTGAAGTGTGTTATAATATTACATGTAAGTTATTTCTTGCCTTTTTCAATTAAATAAACAATTCCTTTCGGATCTCTCGGGGTAAACAAAGTTATGATTGTGCCTAAAAAAAGTATTCAGCCCCGTGCCAGTAATTCATTTTAAAAGCGAAAATTTCATTGCTTTTTGCCTGATCTTTATCAATAATATTTATCTTAAATTGTTTATGATAACTAGGTATAAATAAAAAAATACTAACCATCATTTTCACAATTGTCTGTGGTGTATAAGGTGAAATCATCTTAAGATATCTCTGGATTTTTTGTTAGAAGATGGGGCAATATGCGCAATTGTTTCTACATAGGCGGTAATGGTAACGTTTTCTTCTGTTGCTCAGCCCATATCATAAACCTGTATATGTATGATGGCTTGTTTCGAAGCTGAGACATTTTTACATATGTGGTTAAATTTTCGGGGTACGAAGTGTGATTCATTTTCCCGTAAATTAGCAAACCCCGAGTATCCTTAGGCGATGTGGCTCCTCATGGTAAAAAATCCCATTTTTGACACAATAAGTTCTTTAAAAATTTAATACTTTGAACACATTTAATGGCTCCATAGTTTCTACACATTTATCCTGTGTTCCCTTACTTTCTAAATTAACACAAATGGTTCAGCTCAGTCATTTTTTTATCATAGAAATGTGTCAAATATCACTACACAGAGATTTTTTGTTTACACGTGACTTTTGAGATCCATATTTCAAGGCGCATTAGGGATATTGTCCCAGCTACAAACGTAATTAAAAAGCAAACAATTGATAATAACAAATCAGAGACTAACATCAACTAAACACGTCCTAGGGATTTAGTTTTTTAACGTCATTGACAGTCAAAGTAGACATGA
The DNA here is from genome assembly GCA_019925275.1 of Mytilus edulis. NCBI lineage: Eukaryota > Metazoa > Mollusca > Bivalvia > Mytilida > Mytilidae > Mytilus > Mytilus edulis. The sequence continues at coordinate 127,478,000 of CM034360.1, read as the reverse complement.
TTTGTGCAATGCCAAAAATATATGTATCGAGAGGGCGAAGAATAGTTAGGAGCTTACTTTTTTTTTCAAAGATAAAAATGAACGTGACTAAGTGTGTCTCTATACATCCCGCTAAAAAAGAATACCAATTGAGCTATGTTTTAATTTGCTGATGACAAAATCGATATTAATGCCAATGTACATTTAGTAAACTATATTCAAAGAAACATGTATAACTACAACATTTGTAAGATAACTCTTACTAATAAGTTTGTTTAAAGGTTGGATGAGTTAAACGGATCATATAGTGATTTTTGCGCTTTTAGTACAATATTACCGTTAAATTTTGGATGTGGAATTATTTCATTTTTAATAAAAAAAAAAAAATTACTAATCATATCTTTGTATCTATGAAAGAATTTAGTAAACGTTTTAAGTAATTTGAATTTTTGGTAATCCCTGACTTAATAATTTACCAGTGATGCATTGATTATGTTCGTTAAAATCTGCGACATCACTACACACACGGGCATACCGAACGAGTTTGAGATATTTAAATACCGTACGTTAGAGCCAAAGGAACATCGCCGTCTAAAAAAGGAAAATTAACAATAGGAAATAAAATACTGATTATATCAATTTAAGTGGAATGATTGTGATTAAAGAACACCAGGTCCGTTCGAAATTGACATGCGCGAGTGCATCGCGTTAGTTTCTTCTATATCTTTAATTCATAATAACCCCTGTAGAAATGAAACTTTTGTCATTTTTTACAGTAAAGTTTGTTTTGTTTTTTTTTAACAATAGTGGGAACATATGAACAGAACATGTCCGAATTACATGATAAACTTTAAAAAAAAAAACAATTGTTTGATTAATAATTGTTAAAAGCTATCTTTTATTACTATTCCACTCTTAGGTTTTTATTCATATTCGAGAGATGTTCTACGTTGCCTTTTTTTCGGTTTTAGAGAAGTATTTGATCAAACTGTAAATGTATTAGTACGTGTTCCAATTCATATTAAAACGCAACACATGAATACATGCAGCTAGGGACTACATGGCGTTACTATTGCATTCATGTGGGAAGCTTAACTGAAATGAGATACACACATTTCCGGCATTTCTTGTGGGCCATCCCATAGACTTATGGACCTATTCATGACAATTTATTTTTGGTAAGTTTTTAATATGTGGGTGTTTTTATGCATCTTCACCTCATGTTAAGCTCTTTAATATCCCATAGACTGGGACAGATTATGTGAACGTTCGTCTATAACTCACACTGCATTATAGACATTTCAACTGTTGGGTCATTAAAGGTTCTCAACGCCGAAATCAAATAATTTGAAACACTAATCAGGAATTACCGCTGTGTTTTGATATATATTGAATATCTAAACGTTCATCACTTGTGTTTTTGTTATGTTTTGACAATCAATTTTCATAATTGATATTGCACTTTTTTCAGAAAAAAATGACTTAACTGGCTCTAAAATTTACGATGCATGTGTTGATTAATTATCTTTTTTTCGGACATCAAAGCATTTGTCTGATTTTTTATCTCATGACATATTCTTCTTTCTATATGCAGTTATATCTATAATAGATATGATAATTAAATTGTCAAACAGACAACAATCCGACCGAATAGCATAAAGCAGCCCAAGATTTAAAACAATTCCCATGCTAAAAAGCAAGACTTCTTTTTTAATATCCCAAGACCTTAATCAAAATGTAGTTGATGTACAAAATCACAACAGCTATAGATCAGATCACTCCCCAATAATACTAAATCTGAAGATGAATGATTTCATACTTGGAAGAAAAGGATTATGGAAGTTTAACAACTCACTTTTAAATGATATTGAATACTCCAAGACTAGAACATGTATAAAAGACACTATACCAATATGCATCATTGGTATACCCAATAGGGAAACTTTAGAACAAATAAATGATTAAGACATCCACTTTCCAATAAATGTCAAACTCTTTTTAGAAATATCACTTACAGAAATCAGAAAAAAAACTATTTCATATGCATCTTATAAAAAGAGGGAGAGAGAAAAACAGGAAAAAATATTATCAGAAAAAAATCAAAAATTAAAGGAAACCAACAGAGGCAATGGTAAATGAAATTGAACACCATAAATCTGATCTTAGAATAATAAGAAAAGAAAAAATTAAGGGGATACTATAGTTCGTCTACATAAGACTCATCAGTGACGCTCAGATCAAAATAGTTAAAAAAACCAAATAAATACAAAGTTGAAGAGCATTGAGGACCCAAAATTCCAAAAAGTTGTGCCAAATACGGCTAAGGTAATCTACTCCTGGGGTAGGAAAATCCTTAGTTTTTCGAAAAATTCAAAGTTTTGTAAACAGAAAATTTATAAAAATGACCATATAATTGATATTCATGTCAACACCGAAGTGCTGACTACTGGGCTGGTGATACCCTCGGGGACGAAACGTCCACCAGCAGTGGCATCGACCCAGTGGTGTAAATAGTTATCAAAAGAACAAGGATTATGATTTTATACGCCAGACGCGCGTTTCGTCTAAATAAGACTCATCTGTGACGCTCAGATCAAAATAGTTAAAAAGCCAAATAAATACAAACTTGAAGAGCATGGAGGACCCAACATTCAAAATGCAATGGATTGAAGAAGGGAAAAGCCATTTAGTTTTTTTTTGTTTAATATTGCAACTAAACCTTTTATAAATAAAACTATCCCAAAGTAATATATGAAAAAGGGGAGATAATTTGTAAACAAGATAAAATATTCTGGGACAAAGTCCCCAATTACGGAGAAAAATCAATAGAAAAAAATCAAAAATTTCGGGAAAATTTCCTGAATTTTTCACCTTACTAATGAACTCACAATCGTTAACTTTTTTTCAAATCTACTTCCGTTACCAGTCTTGTTTGCATAAGACTTTGAATAAAATGTATATTTATCAGCATTTCAACAAATATAGGAAGGAATTCAACACCAAATCATTTTTATGATTGTTTGATATGAAAAAAACGTTACCTGGATAACAGCGTTTCTTTGTTTACATTGAATATGACGTCATAACTTAAATAACGTCACAACTAAATCCCTAACAACAGAACAAATTTTGGAAACGTTACGGTATTTCCGTTTGTTTAAAATAAAAAATAAAATTATACAGACATTCTTCCCCATTCACAAATAATGCCTATTCATATTAGAAGAGGTCAAAAATTATTATAAAAAAACTGTATACTAAAACAGAAAGCTTGTAGTACGGTACATGTAGCTTTGTGAAAAATTTTGCACATGCTGCTACAAGCATTTAATTTGGCATAGACCTTCCTAAACTATTACTCTTTTTTTCAGATAGGGAGAAATTTGAGAAAAAATGTCTCACTTCCGGTTGAATCCAAAATGGCGGACATCATACTTAAATCAGCCCAATATCAGATGATAGTGTGTGAAAAGGTTTTTTTATCATGCTGCTATAATAATATTTAGTACAAACCTTTGTTATGTACTGTTTTTTGATATATTATATAGATAAGATGTCTTTAAAAACCCTACTTCCGGTAAAATCCATCATGGCGGAGGTTGTACTTCCAGTAATATTCAAAATAGCGGACATAGAAATATCATAATTTTATTTTGATATTCAACTTTTTTTCGAAATGTAGAGAAAATGTTGGGTTTGTTTATGTGCTGGTCATTAAACTTTTTAAGGCTCTAACCACTTATTCTATTCCAAAGTTAATGTTTAAATACAAAGTTAGCACTTCCGGTAAATAAAACCAATATTGCGTAAATTCCAAGGATGAGACCTCAGTCCATATCTTCGATGTAGAGATTTGGATAGATTGATGAAAATAAAATACAATCGCTTGAGTACTTAAACATCTTGAAAACTACTGATTTATGGCCGCAAATACATGTTTATTCACAATAGGAGAACTGTTTTACAAAGACCGTGGTATTGTGTCTTACATCAATAATGTAAAAGCTCCTGATAAGGTGTACGGGCCTCACAAAGCATAAATATATATCTGAAGATTTTCCCACTTCCAAACGCAAGATAAAGTTCGTCTGCCCCTATGTCACGGAATAACCAAACAGCAATGACAGCAACATCATTTTCGACTGTTCGAGTCATGACTCAGTTAAGTATGTGTATCAATGCATCAGACACATGTTTCATGATTCTAGTATAAGCCTTTTTATGTTAGCATGGGGCTTAACTTGAAACACGATCATGGGGTGGATAGCACATAACATTCTGAGTATGGGTTGCTTCAAGCACCTCGAAACGACCGGTATTGTCTATGTACGCATCCGACTACATCCACTGTTGTTACAGTTTCAAGTTGTATCATAACGAGTATGCTGATAGGGTATTATTCCCTTACCTTAAACAAACGTGAAACTGTTTCAAGAGTGGATGAAGTCTTGGATACAAATGGTAGTTGTAGCAACACATGTTCAGGATATTCTATCCAAACCACCACGTGATATATTTCAAATAAAACACCATATTCACATTAAAAGGCTGACACTAGAGTCATGGTGCATGTGTCTGATGCAGTGTTGCACATGAACTAAATTGTGTACATTTTGATAATTTGCTGTCAGTTGATGATGTCAATGAAGCGTATTCCAATTTTCAATCTGAATTTGTTAACATCATTGACAAGCATATACAGTACCAATGAAAAAAAGAAGATCAATAATTTTTTCATAAATGTGGCCAAAGATATAGGAGGTAAAAAACATTAAAATAGACAGAAATCATCCAAGTATAATAAAAATTGAAGAAAATAAAAATGATTATAATGAGTTGAATTTTAAACCTGTAACAGAAGAGTTTGTGAGTAAACAAATAAATAGTTTAATATAAGAAAAGCCACTGGATATAACAATATTTCACCAAAAATTTTAAAATTAGCACAGCCAGTAATATCAAATCCTATTAAAATCTTAGTTAATAAATCAATTGAAAGCTCAATTTTTCCTGATAATCTTAAAGCTGCTCAGGTTTCCCCACTTTTTAAAAAGAATAACTCTCTTGATAAAGAAAACTATAGACCTGTAAGTGTGTTACCATGTATTTCTAAAATTTATGAAAGAGCTATACATGACCAACTAATTCTTAAATAAACATTTTCATCCTCTTCTTTCGGCATGTAGGTCATGTTTTGGGTGCCAAACCGCACTTATTAAAATAATAGAAGACTGGAAAAAAGCTATCGTCGAGAACAAATTTATTGCTGCAATTTTGATGGATCTATCTAACGCATTTGATTGTTTACCGCACGGTTTACTTTTACTTAAATTGGAAGCATGCGGTCTGTCTAAAATTCCCTAAAATTATTAAAAAGTTATTTAGAAAACAGAAAACAACGCATTACAATTGGACGTTCTTACAGTGAATGTTTAAAGGCGTATCACAAGGGTCAATTCTTGATCCAGTTCTTTTCAATGTCTTCATAAATGACATATTTCATTTTGTACAAAAAGACACCATTTATAATTATGCTGATGACAACACTGTATCATACAGTGATCATAATTTAGATAAAGTTGTTGAAAGTTTAGAAACTGATAGTTTAACTCTAATAAACCGGTTTTCTATAAATGTAATAAAGGCTAATCCTGACAAATTACAGGCTATAGCCATTGGGAAGAAAACCAAATAAACATAATTTGATATTTAATTTAAATGGAAACAACATTTCTTGTGAAGAAAATGTTAAACTTCTAGGAATAACTATAGATTCGAACTTAAATTCTAACAATCATATATCTGAAACATGTAAAAAGGCATCAAGACAATTAAATATTCTAAAACAGGCTAGGTAGGTTAACAGCATACTACTCATTCATACTTTCGAATTTTAACTATTGTCCAGTATTAAGCCACTACTGTAGTGAAAAAAAAAGATTCATTTATGAAGATTATGATCCTTACGAAAAACTGCTAGAAAAATCTAAAGTACCATCTTTGAAAATAAAAAGAATAAAAACAATTGCAATAGAAACATTTAAAATAATTCACCAAAAAAGTCCGAGCTACCTTCATGATTTGATTGATATAAAAATTAAAAAGTATGATTTAAGATCACAGGAGACAGCAGTACTCCCAAGAGTTCGAACTACTAAGTATGGCTTAAGATCGTTTCGCTATAATGCTGCACAAATCTGGATTGAGCTACCAAACCATTTTCGAATGGAATCATTTTTTTTACAAAAAAAGTTGAATATCAAAAATAAAAAAATGATATTTCTGTGTCTGCTATTTTGAATTTTACCAGAAGTAAGGGTTTTTAAGACATATGTCTTATACATTTTATCGATTAGCGGCATCAAAGAAAGGTTCCTGCACAATTTAATGAAAGTAGCAATACGTTAAAAAACATTTCAGTCACCCTAAAAAATAAGCTTATTTTAGTACAATGTCCACCATACTGGATTTTACCGGAAGAAGGGTTTACCCCGAGGGTATCACAAGTCCAGTAATCAGCACTTAATTGTGCTGACACGAATTATCATTGATATTGTTATATTTATAAATGAACTGTTTACAAAATTTAGATTTTTTTGAAATACTAAGGCTTTTCTACCTCAGGCATAGATTACCTTAGCTGTATTTGGCAACACATTTAGGAATTTTGGATCTCAATGCTCTTCAATTTTGTACTTTATTGGCTTTTTTTAAACTTTTTTGGATTGGAGCGTCATTGATGAGTCTTTTGTAGACGAAACGCGCGTCTGGTGTTTATTTAAAATTAAGTCCTGGTATTTTGATCAGTTTATTTACAACCACTGGGTCGATGCCACTGCTGGTGGAGATTTATTTCCCCAAAGGGTATCACAAGCCCAGTAGTCAGCACTTTGTTGTTCTGACATGAATTATCATTGATATTGTTATATTTATAAATGAACTGTTTTCACAATTCTGAATGTTTTGAAATACTAAGGCTTTTCTATCTCAGGCATTCCAATTCTGAATGTTTTGAAATACTAAGGCTTTTCTATCTCAGGCATTGATTACCTTAGCTGTATTCGGCTACACTTTTAGGAATTTTGGATCTCAATGCTTTTCAACTCTAAAATTGAGAAAGGAAATGGTGAATATGTCAAAGCGACAACCACCCGACCATAGAGCAAACAACAGCCGAAGGCAACCAATGGGTCTTCAATGTAGCGAGAATTCCCGCACCCGTAGGTGTCCTTCAGCTGGCCCCTAAAATATGCATAATAGTACAGTGATAATGGACGTCATACTAAACTCCGAATTATACACAAGAAACTAAAATTTAAAATCATACAAGACTAACAAAGGCCAGAGGCTCCTGACTTGGGACAGGCGCAAAATTGCGGCGGGGTTAAACATGTTTATGAGATCTCAACCCTCCCCCTATACCTCTAGCCAATGTAGAAAAGTAAAACAATAACAATACGCACATTAAAATTCAGTTCAAGAGAAGTCCGAGTCTGATGTCAAAAGATGTAACAAAAGAAAATAAATAAAATGACAATAATACATAAATAACAACAGACTACTAGCAGTTAACTGACATGCCAGCTCCAGACCTCAATTAAACTGATTGAAAGATTATGTCTTCATCATATGAATATCAGGTACAATCCCTCCCGTTAGGGGTTTAGTATCATACTATCATAAAATATATGAGAAGAACATAACCCGTGTCATGCCAACAACTGTTTTTTTAGAAATAAATGTGTTTAGTTCCGATGCAAAGACCCTATCAGTGAATCAATGTTAAAGCCAAAATATGCAATCTTTAATGACCTGACAACAGTATCGTAACTATATCCCCTTTTAATAAGTCTATTTAAAGGTTTTGTTAGTTTCTGAGGAGAATACTGACATTTTTGTGCTTTATAAAGAATATTTCCATAAAATTTTGGATGTGAAATACCTGAACGTATAAGATGTCTGCATGTTGAGTTATATTTACGAATTATTTCCTTATACCGGTGATAAAATTTAGTAAATGTTTTGACCAGTTTGTGATATCGAAAACCCTGGTGTAATAATTTTTCAGTAATACATAAATTTCTCTCGCTAAAATCTAATACATTGTTACATACACGAGCGAATCGTACAAGTTGAGATATATAAACACCATGCTTTTTAAAAAAAAAATCGGATTCGAGCGGCACTGATGAGTCTTTTGTAGACGAAACGTGCGTCTGGGGTATATATAAAATTAAGTCTTGGTATCTAAGATGAGTTTAATTTAAAGACATCTAATCTATAAAATATATCCGAAAGTACTACATAATAAAGGTTTGTACCAAATATTATTATAGCAGCATGATACTAATACCTTTTCACATGCTAGCCTTGGATATTGTGCCGATTTAAGTATTTTAAAATTGAGAATGGAAATGGGGAATGTGTCAAAGAGACAACAACCCGACCATAGAAAAAACAATAGCAGAAGGTCACCAACAGGTCTTCAATGTAGCGAGACATTCCCGCACCCGGAGGCGTCCTTCAGCTGGCCCCTCAAAAAATATATACTAGTTCAGTGATAATGAACGTCATACTAATTTCCGAATTGTCCACAAGAAACTAAAATTTAAAAAATACAAGACTAACAAAGGCCAGAGGCTCCTGACTTGGGACAGGCGCAAACATGCGGCGGGGTTAAACATGTTTATGAAATCTCAATCCTCCCCCTATACCTCTAGCCAATGTAGAAAAGTAAATGCATAGCAATACGCACATTTAAAATCTAATTCAAGAGAAGTCCAAGTCGGATGTCAGAAGATGTAACCAAAGAAAATAAACAAAATGACAATAATACATAAATAACAACAGACTACTAGCAGTTAACTGACATGCCAGCTCCAGACTTTAAATAAACTGATTGAAAGATTATGATTTCATCATATGAATATCAGGCACAATGCTTCCCGTTAGGGGTTTAGTATCATACCATCATAACATATATGAGAAGAACATTACCCGTGTCATGCCAACAACTGGTTTTTCAATAAATGTGTTTAGTTCCGATGCAAAGACCCTATAAGGGAATCAATATTAATGCCAAAATAAGAAATCTTAAGTGACCTGACAACAGTATCGTAACTATATCCCTTTTTGATAAGTCTATTTTAAAGGTTTTGTTAGTTTCTGAGGTGAATACTGACATTGTTGTGCTTTATAAAGAATATTATCATAAAAAAATGGATGTGAAATACCTGAACGTATAAGAAGTCTGCATGTTGAGCTATATTTACGAATGATCTCCTTATACCGATGATAACATTTAGTAAATGTTTTGACTAGTTTGTGATATCGAAAACCCTGGTGTAATAATTTTTCAGTAATACATAAATTTCTCTCGTTAAAATCTAAAACATTGTTACATACACGAGCGAATCGTACAAGTTGAGATATATAAACACCGTAAGATGGTGACAATGGAACGTCACCATCTAAAAATTAATAATTAACGATAGGAAATGAAAAATCATCTCATTTATCATAAATGTTAGTATTAAGCTGTCCGTTAGTGATATAAATATAAAGATCGAGGAAAGGGCAGTGTTCATTGTTAGTATTAGCTTTATCTAAAGTAAGTTCAACAGGATAAATTTCTTTAGTATACATACTGACGTCGTCATTATTGAGAGTCAAAATGTCATCCAAATATCTAAAAGTATTATCAAATTTGTTTATGAGATGTTGTTTCGATGGGTCTTTGCTGATTTTTGTCATACATTGTAACTCATAGCAATACACAAACAGGTCTGCAATAAGTGGTGCACAGTTAGTCCCCATTGGAATTCCAATAACCTGACGATATACGAAATCAAATGATGTCCGCTATTTTGGATTTAACCGGAAGTGAGACATGTTTTTCAAATGCCTCCTTATCTGAAATAAAAAAGTAATAGTTTAGGAAGGTCTATGCCAAATTTCATGCTTTTAACAGGATGTGCACAATTGGTCTGAAATATGCTTGTAGTGGCTGGACTATTGAGTAAAGTAAATAGTAAAATACTTGATTCCGGTAATGAAAAATTTAATGATACGTTAATAGAATATTAAGGGGGGAGATAACTTATAATGAATTGACAACAGCTATGCGTAGAATGAAAAATGAGAAAAGTACAGGGTCAGATGGCTTTACAAATGATTTTTTTAAATTCTTTTGGACAAATGTAGGAAAAAATGTTTTCAGATCTATAATTTATTGTTACTAAGGGGGGAATTGTCAATAACTCAAAAACAGGGTAATATTTCTTGTTTACCAAAAGGTGATATACCCAGACAGTTCATGAAAAATTGGCGACCAATAAGTCTTTTGAATACAACATATAAACTAGCACCAAGTTGTAAAGCAGAGCGAATACAATCTGTTCTACCTATTGTTATTAGCAATGATCAGACAGGTTTTATTCCTGGAAGATATATTGGAGAAAATACTCATCTCATATATGATATTTTATTCTATACAAATTAAAATGATTTGCCAGGTCTTTTCCTTCTCATAGATTTTGAAAAAGCTTTTGATTCCGTATCATGGAAATTCATAAGTAAGTATTAGACTTTTTCAATTTTGAACCCTCTATAAAAGAGGGACGAAAGATACCAAAGGGACAGTCAAACTCATAAATCTAAAACAAACTGACAACGCCATGACTAAAAATGAAAAAGACAAACAGAAAAACAATAGTACACATGACACAACATAGAAAACTTAAGAATAAACAACACGAACCCCACCAAAAACTAGGGGTGATCTCAGGTGCTCCGGAAGGGTAAGAAGATCCTGCTCGACATGTGGCACCCGTCGTGTTGCTTATGTGATTACAAATCCGGTAAATAGTCTAATTCGGTAGGTCACATTCATGAAAGGGAAGGGGATTGTAGTTACGACGTAAGGAACATATCCGATATCATTTGTGAATCGGTTATTCCATAACGGTCAACCAACTCGTGATGGCGTCCGTAAAATTTACGAAGGGATGATTTCAACTTCACAATTTGGAACTCTTGGTTTAATAGCTTCCTTGTGAGCAGTAACCCTCTATCAAGAAAATCATGATAGGAAATGCACGCACGGGAATATCGTATCAATTGGGATATATATACCCCGTATGCAGGTGCTGCTGGAATGTTGCTACTTAGAAATGGAAAGTTCACAATTGGAAAGCTGAAATCATCTCTTTTGTCGTAAAGTTTTGTTTTCAACCGACCCTCATTGTCAATTTCTAGATGTGAGTCAAGATATGAAGCCGACTTAACTGTATCTGTAGTAATCTTTATCTCCAATTCGATGGGATAGATGCGTTCCACATAGTCACCAAATTTTGAATTGTTTAGTGAAAGAACGTCATCTATATAGCAGAAAGTAGAGTTAAAGGATATTGCTAACTTCTTATCTTTCTTCCTAAGAAGTTCCTGCATGAAGTCGGCCTCATAATAATAAAGAAACAAGTCGGCAAGTAGAGGGGCACAGTTTGTTCCCATTGGGATGCCGACAGTCTGTTGAAAAACACGTCCTCCGAACGTTACAAATATGTTGTCAATCAAGAAATCAAGCATCTTGATAATATCGGTTTCAGAGATTTTTTTGTTGGAATCAGAGTGATTCTTCACAAAGTATGATTTATCCCGCCCTAAGACAAGATACTTGTATCTACGTTGGCCATTCTTTTTATGAAGCAAAGTAATACCAACTCTTTCAATTTGTCTTTTAGTTTGGAATGTGGAATACTTGTGTAAAGAGTAGAAAAGTCAAATGTTTTAATATTGTTACAAGATGAAAGAGAGTTAGATTGTATTATATTTAGGTGTTACGGATAGAAAAATTAATCACCGCCTTTATTAATTATATTAAATTTTGTACGATTATCTACGTTTGAAGTTGGATTCATAACAAACTGGACATATATATATATTACAGTTAATTGCTATTAATAAGTATTGCAATATGCATTTTGTTTAAATTAATTATCAGTATTTAATTCTGATATAATCTTAAATCAATCCTAATTCTATCTCACTTTGATAGTTTTTCATATGTGACGTCATGCTGTTTCTAAATTTCATAAATTCAAATGTGGCATAACGTTTGTAAAATACTTGATTCCGGTAATGAAAAAATTAATGATACGTTAATAGAATATTAAGGGGGGAGATAACTTATAATGAATTGACAACAGCTATGCGTAGAATGAAAAATGAGAAAAGTACAGGGTCAGATGGCTTTACAAATGATTTTTTTAAATTCTTTTGGACAAATGTAGGAAAAAATGTTTTCAGATCTATAATTTATTGTTACTAAGGGGGGAATTGTCAATAACTCAAAAACAGGGTAATATTTCTTGTTTACCAAAAGGTGATATACCCAGACAGTTCATGAAAAATTGGCGACCAATGCGTTTGTACCTTTTCGCCATCGTATGTGACGTCACATTTTTGTAATTACGTTGACGCCTGGACTGATTCGGGTGTGTCTATTCTGTGTAAAACTTTAATAGCTTTATGTATTCGGGTTTAGTTTTCTGTAATTAGTTAATACTTCAGTTTCATTATGTATATCTCTTTCATATTCATTTGTTAAAATTTACTGTTTGCAATAGCATGAATTGTTCTATATAATAAGGATGTTCTTATCCCGGGCATTAAAACAATGCCGTATTTGGCAAAACCTTTTCAACTTTTGATCTTCAGTGCTGTACAACTTTGTACCTTTTTCACTTTCGATCTTTTATATCTGGGCGTTATGTATTCGGGTTTAGTTTTCTGTAATTAGTAAATACTTCAGTTTCTTTATGTATATCTATTTCATATTCATTTGATAAAATTTACTGTTTGCAATGGCATGAATTGTTCTATATAATAAGAATGTTCTTATCCCGGGCATAAAAACAATGCCGTATTTGGCGAAACCTTTTCAACTTTTTATCTCCAGTGCTGTACAACTTTGTACTTTTTTCACTTTCGATCTTTTATATCTGGGTGTCACTTGTAAGTCCTGTGTGGACAAGGCGCGTTTTTGGCGTATTGAATTTTAAACCTGATGCTTTTTGTTATCTATTAATCATGTTTTTCTTTGTCTAATATGTTCTCCTATTTATTTGTATTGTAGTCCTGTAATATTATGTTGTCATTTCAATGTTATATTTAACTTTGCCATTAAAGTGCGAGGTTTGGCATGCCACAAAACCAGGTTCAACCCACCCCTTTTATTCCCCTTTAAAAGTGTCCTGTACCAAGTCAGGAAGATGGCCATTGTTATATTATTGTTCGTTTCTGTGTGTGTTGCATTTTAACGTTGAGTCGTTTGTGTTTTCTCTTATTTTTGAGATATTGAGATCAGACGTGGCACGGTACTTGTCTATCCCAAATTCATGTTTTTGGTTTTCTTGTTATATTTGTTATTCTCGTTGTGTTTTGTCTGATGCTTGGTCCGTTTCTGTGTGTGTTACGTTTCGGTGTTATGTCGTTGTTCTCCTCTTATATTTAATGCGTTTCCCTCGGTTTTAGTTTGTTACCCCGATTTTGTTTTTTGTCCCTGGATTTATGAGTTTTGAACAGCGGTATACTACTGTTGCCTTTATGTATGTACTCTAAAAGATCTTTGGAATTTTTAAGTATCCACATCTGATTCACGCCACCTCTAGAAAACCCACCTCTATAAAACACTGGGTAAAGACCTTTTACACAAATGTAAGCTCATCAGTAACCCAAAACTGTTTTTATCAGCTTCCTTTCAGATTCAAAGAGGCTGTAGACAAGAGGATCCTTTTATCACAATACATTTTCCTTTTATGTGCTGAAATTCTAGGAATTTTAATCAGAAAGAACAAAGAAATTAAAGGAATCAAAATTGATGACACAAAATATCTTATCTCCCAATATGAGATAACACTTGGTGGTACAACTTAATCTCTAAAAGCATCTCTTCGCTTATCTCAAAAAATATGCTGAAATGTCTGGTCTCCATATGAATTAGACAAAACAAAGCTGGTGTGGATAGGCAAAAAATGTGGTTCCAGTAGATTTATATTACTAGGAATACACTTTTCTGTTAATTTGTTTGAAATGGAATTGTTGAACTATGGTCCAAGAATTAAAGAAATTGAAAAAAATTATAAAAATTTGGTCTAAACAAACATTAACACCAGTTGGAAAAAGTAACTATCATTAAGACACTAATTATTTCAAAACTTAACCATCTGTTTTTAACATTACAAGCACCATGCAAAAATGCTTTAAACAACTAAATGACAAAATTTAATTCTTAATTTGGGAAAACAAACCTGACAAAATAAAAAGAGAAATATTATGTTCTGAACACAAATGAGAAGGGCTGAAAGTGAACGATATTGACAAATACATAAAATGATTGAAACTAACTTGGATTAGAAGGTTGTTGTAAAACAACCAAAAAATAAATAATCTATTGGAAAGTACTGAAAAAATCAGTATTGAACACCTTGTTTATGTAGGCCCAACAAAAAAATATAAAAACCCTTTGGGGGCAGAAGTGTTTAATGCTTGGACAGATTTACAAAATAAATTCATACCAAAAAATGGAGACGAGTTTGTGTCAGATTCTCTCTGGAATAATGAAAACATAAAAATAGGAACAACATCTATTTTGTATAAAGACTGGATAGATAAAGGGATCTTTTTGATAAATGATTTAGTAAACAATTAGGGAAAGCTAATGACTTTTCAATAATTCTAAAACATTTATAAAACTAAGTCAAACTTGCTAACTTATAATGTGGTTATGTCATCAATAAAATCATATAAAAAAAAGAATTTAAAGAACTATATATATCCATAAACAATCGTTGTGAAACACTCGGACCAATTATGCCGAATAATATCTGTAAGAATGTTTTTGTTTTTTTTATCAAGAAAATGCTCGAAAGATATAATGTTTTATTTGAAAAAAGCAGTACTATACATAGATGTGAAGAAAAATGGTCTTTAACTCTCAACGGAAATTTTTATGGGAAAACTGTGCATAATATGTCAATTTACTCTACAAAAAGCTCTATACTTCACTGCTTCCAATATAAAATAGTACTCAAAATATTGGGCACAAATACATTTTTATTTAAAATAAGAATAAAACAAAGCGATGAATGTTCTTTCTGTAATGAAGAAACCGAAGATATTGAACACATATTTTGGACATGCCATAAAATAGCAGATCTGTGGGTAAGACTCATGGACTGGATTTATAACCAAACGCAGATAATTATTCCATTTAACATGGATATAATTTTATTAGAAAACTTATTACAAACAGAAAATAATAAATACATTTTTTTTATAATACTTTTATCAAACGTCTTCATCTATAGAACAATACTGTGTGAAATCAAGTAAATTTTGGAAAATAAATACTAGAAAAGAATATATTTTTTAAACAAAGCCTCTTCACATTACCAACCTCTACATGGACCCCTGGCTTCCATTACTACAATAATGTACATTTTGTCATTTAAAAAACTTAGCATTACAATATGGAATGTTATTGTGTATATATAGATTATTACATTGATGCAAGTGGATTATCGGATTTATCCAATCGAGATAGTAAAATTATCAATTTTAAATTCCGAGCCTCGACGAGGACTTTAAAATTTATAATTTAACTATCGAGATTGGAGAAATCCGATGATCCACGCGTTACTATGTAATAATCTGTTTCTCTAATGATTAAAAGATAATATTTCTTCTTTTCTAAACAAAAACCCCCTTCGAGTGCCTTCCACTTTCCAGGAAGTTGTCAATTTCATTAACACCTATTAAAACATTTTGGTCAATTCAGGGAGCTGAGAAAGGTTATGACCCTTTGACTCAGCCAATCATTTTCTGGGAACACCGGCAACCACACGTTGATTAAATTTTGTTATACAATTGGTTCGGAAAGGGACATATTTCCATAGAATTAGAGAAATTGTTTTAGCTATCTCCACACCACCATATTTATATGTATGTTTTATATTATACACTATTATATGTTGTTTATTGTTTTTGTTTTTTTTTTGTTCTTGCTTTGTGCTTAAAATAGCATGTACATTCTCTTATATCTGTTTTCTGTTTGTATGAATTATTTACAATAGAAAACCAACTTTGCCGAATTTATTTAATGTTGTATCCTAAGAAAAAAACATTAGTGCTAATTTCCAAATTTCATTTTTTTTTTTATTTTCATATAGTTTTTGTCTTTGTTTGTTTGTTTTGCATTTGTTTTTTATATATTTATTATTGAATATATCGTTTGATCAAAAATATCACTTGGTGTAAATTAACCAATTATCAGAATTGACGAACAGACGCCATTGATGCCTTGATTTGAATTTCACTACAACAAATAACAAACACTGATTTCTTTGGATATTGAATTGTCATGGCAACATTTAATCAAAATTCATTCATAAAACAACAACAACTGTTACAACAACAGTACACAACCAAAATATTTGTCAATCAATAAAATGTTGATGACGATTGAACTAATCATTGTATCACAGCTGGGCGATCCAAAGCTGGTGTACTGAAGGGCGGTCCATTCAGCAATATTTCAGAATTAGCAGCTGGGCTATCCATAGTCTGCATAAAATGAAGTAAATTTCGCCAAAATTATAATTCGGACTTTAGTACAGAATGATAATCCGCCACAAAATTTACCCATGACAATTCAGTTATCTCCAATTCTATAATCAACTTAACAGCATTTAAACAGTCAAAATAATAAACGATATTGCGAATTCAACATTTATATAACAACCAAATTTCACAAAATAAATGTATTTCCATTCATTGTCAATATGAACTATATATATATATATATATATATGTTTATTTTAAATTAAAGGTGATCGTGAGGAAATACAACACAATGTGGATACCTTATGAATGTTTCAAGTGCTGATTGAATTTGATTCAAGAAAATATTATTTCCAATAAATGATAGATGTACTCCATCGTCAGAATATAGCGCTGGATGACGGTCGTCAAAATCTGGATATTTGATAACGTATCCTCCATGTTTGAGTATATAAGATCTCACTCCCCTATTTATTCTCTTTCTTGTAACTTCCATGGCATGGTCATCGCTTGAGTAACGCCATGAACGCCTGGGAAGAATGCTTGACCATATAAGAGAGCAATTTGAAAGCATTTGAGACAGAATTGCTATTGTGAATTTAATGTGATATAGCAGAGCACCAAATGGTACATTTCCTATGTCATTTCCACCACAATGCAATATCAACGCATGTGGAATTTTGCTGCATAAATTAATTATGCTGTTAACGGTGCCAACAACATCGTCCCATTTCATACCAGATTTGCCTGTCCATCACAAAAAACAATTATTATTTTTTAAAAGACCTAAATTACTACCTGAAGGTCTGTTCTCTGAGTGATCACGAGCACTGCATATTATTGAAGAACCAATAATCCATATTTCATTACTAAGACAAGCTGAAATTATAAGTTATTTGGTTAGCTCAATTCTTATATAACGTTTAAAGGATGCAGATTTTCAACGACCTAAAGTTATAATGTCTTCATCAGTATGGCCATTTATAGCAAAATGTGTAGCTGCACCTATTCGAAATGAATGCGTGTTGTACTCATTTGGATTACAATCAATAAATTTCATGGTCTTGCATAGTACACTAGAAAATTGATATCGTGTTACACCGGTTTTGTTAAAATGACAAAACAGTGGTCCATTGTTTTTGTGTCTGATTGAAATAAAGTTTAATAACAATCTCACCGGGCAAATATCTACTTGATTAAACCTTTCAACTGTTAATGTTGTAGATAAACCTTTTTGGTCTGTTTTCGAAAAGGGAATTGTGATATATGCAGATTGTGAACGATGTGAAACATTGACATCGTCATTGTTAATGACATGTGGCGTATTTCTATTAATTGTAATTTCACCAATTCTCAAAAATGCAAAAAATGCTAATGAAAACATGGATCTAAATAACGTACATTCATATACTGAAGAACAAATTGCAACGAGTTTATTAATCGAGCTAATATTTCTAAAGTTATAGGTTAGCGACTATCTACTACACCATATAATTTGTCCATTCCTTTCAACATTTTTTGTATAATGAACGATGAAGTCAAATCTGTGAGCTCATTTATTCGTAAATAATAGCTTAAAACTGATAAGTACACCTTAACCGTTACAGGAGCATACCCTAATTTTGATAAATAAGCAACATAATTTACTAAATGCGAAATATTGGGCGGCCATGTATTTCCTAAACCTTCTTCTAATCTAAATGAAACAAGTCAGTCCATTGTTATACGTTTTCCATGTGTTCTGAGAATTCGATGCGTCCAATAGCTTTGCTATTTCTGGCATAAAATGATCCAAAATTCCTCCGGAATTGTAGCTGGATGTGTATCTGCTGTCAGAGCCAGACTTTTGAATTTCTGAAATTTTTTACGAGAAATATAATCTGCAATTATATTTGTATAACCAGGAATGAACTGTGCTTTTATGTGAAAATTGCCTAATAACGACCAATATACAATGTGTCTAACAAGGTTCATAATTCGTATAGATTTTGACGTCTTCTTATTTAAAATTTCAACCACGACATTATTATCCGAATTAAATAAAATTTTCTTTTTTGAAATAGATTACCCCATAAATAAACAGATAGTGCAATAGGTATCATTTCTAAATATGATATATCCCTGAGAACTTCAGTACCAGACCATTCTACAGGCCATTTAAGAAAAGCCAATTTACCTTGGAAATAGCAGCCACACCCTTTTGTTGAACCACCAGCGCTGTCAGTAAATAGTTGTAAAACTGAATTTGAAGTCCAATCAATGTCAAGCATGTAACCAATGCCGTTAAATTTGTCTAAACACAATTCCCATACCAATAAGTCTTGATACATGCCTTCTGTGATTCTGACATAATGATGCGGTTTCTTTGCGTGACTACTTGCCAAATAAATTCGTCTGCTAAATGCTCTGCCGGCAGGTAGAGCTTTTGCACAAAAAGCTAATGACCCACACAAAGATTGTAGGTCCCTTAAAGTGATCTTTTTCCTACCCAATACCCATTTAATTTTCGACTTTAACTCCAATACTTTGTCCTCCGGAATTTGTATTAGCATTTTTTCTGTGTCTATAAGTAAACCTAAATAACTAAGTTTTGTTGTTGGGCCTTCTGTTTTTTCATGAGCAATTGGGAATCCAAGACGACAACATACTCTATCAAAACTATTCATCAGATTTTTACAATCCTCAGTATTGCTTTTACCGGCAAATAAAAAATCATCCAAATAATGATCAAGATTATCTGAATTGGACTCATTCATGACAGCCCATTGAATAAAAGTTGAAAATTTTTCGAATAAGCAATTTGATTCTGAGTACCCCATAGACAATGATTTATCTATGAAATAATATTCATTAAGTTTAAACTCTAATAGATCAAAGTCCCCTGGATAAATTTTTAGCAATCTGAAGGCGGATTTAATGTCCTTTTTTCCAATTTCCACATTTGAACCCAATCTTTTAATCAAATCAATAGCATTGTCGAAAGACGAATACTTTACTGTAGTAAACTTTTCATCAATAAAGTCATTTACACTCAAATTTGGCGGAAAAAATAAGTGCGTAATCAATCTTAATCCACCAGTTTTCTTAGGAATTACACCGATAGGCGAACACCTTAGATTAGATATAGGTCTAGTCAAAAAAGGACCAGCTATGCGACCATTTTTTACTTCACTCATGACTTTTTCCCATGCCACCCAAGGATTTTGGATGACTGAATGTAAATTTTTTGATTTAATCCTACATCGTGGTCCAAAATAATTTAATTTAAAACCTTCAGAAAATCCCTTATATAATATCATTGCATCATGTTGATTTGGGTAATTGAAAAGGAGTTTATTTAATTCTGTGACATTGATCGGAGTAAAGCCAAGACACCATATGTCCAGGGGATTAATTACAGATTCTGAAAAATATAAAATTTAATTGTTAAATGTGTTTGGTGCGGCCATTCGAAGGGCAGGGAATCTGCTTCCTCGAGGTCTAAATCCTTTATTCGAATTCGCTGCTCTTTGAAAATGTGTTTGAGTTCTAGGTGCAAAATTTCTAGCAACTCTTACTGCATTTTGAGCACGAGCATATGCCTGGTTGTTATTTGCTCGTTGTGGACAGCCAGCGAAAGGGTGGGCCATTCCGCATTTCATACATAAATGGGTGTAAAAACAATTTTGTCGATGACAAGCTCCCTTAAAATTGTAATCATAGCATGGTCGATTACCTACACTTGTCTGTTGAATTGTATTACCCTCCGGTTCCCATTAGCTATGACGGTGTACCATAAAATGCCATCAATGGAAGACCAAGATCTTGTAGGATTGTTTGCCATTCTTAATCTAAATTGCTGGTCATAACAATAAATCTTCTCAAAAGACACTTGTGTACCTCTAATGATTGACATATACGTGGTCAATTCATTAGCTAAATTTGGAAAACGTTGAATAAATATTTTCATAGAGTTTATAAATGCATCAGTCCATGCCTCAATGTTTTGAATAGATTTAACTTTGCTGTTTTTGTTTGATGTGATTACAAGTGAACCGACTGCATTATCATAACTTATAACATTTTGAGGTCTGTCAATTTGACTAATAAAGTTTTGATAAAGAAGTAATGACAAATCTATGTATTCTCTATTCCATATTTTTTCTTTTAAATTTTGAAATACGTAAACATCACATTCTGACTGATTAGGTATAAGCATAGGATTATTATTTATCTCACCATTTTAATTAGGCATTGGTACAGGAGCTGGAATTTCAACTTGCGCAAATGGCGCTTGTACGTTAAGCGCTGGTGTTACGGGACCTTGCAAGGCAGGTTGTCTTTCAATAGGCAAAGTAGCCTGGATTGGTAGAGGAAGAGGTGCTTGTACTTCACCAACAACTGCCCCACATCTTGAATTCCTGGTGCAGCAACTGCACGGTTCCTCCTTCCGCGTCGTCTCTCTGGTGGTTGAGCTTCAACAACGGGCACTCGTGCGCGCCCATTCCCATTTCTCCGTCGACCAATTGTAGGCATTTGTATAAACGAAATAGGATAAAAATTGAAGTACTGACTAACATCACATAATTAGTATCATCTGTCTCTTAATTTAATTTATTTTTATAACAGTATCAATGCATCGACTTCAATATTAATTTACTCATATCTATCAACTCAATCATTTGATCTGAAATCAATAATTAAATTCCTTTATTGTCTCTCATCTAAATAAATGTCTCACCGGTACATGTATATCACGAGAATGACGTGTAAAATATATAAATAAGAATAATTAACTTAATCTGTAAACATACACATACCTGCCTCTACGAATTATAACAGGTATAATACTTTTACATTCTGCATCAAGGATAAATTAAAATGTGAAATTAAAAATATTTAGGCAATGCATATACTAGTAAAAATTATTCATTTAAAATTTTCCAATACCACGTGGACCATCCGCACGTTAAATTCGACGAAGTAATAAGTTAATTTAATTATTACAAAAAACATAAATGAAATCTTTAAATCCGAATTAAATTCAAAATATGAATTCTTAAACGAACTAACTAAAACAATACTTATCTTGATAGTGTATGTAAAATATTTCTTTTAATTTTTTAACGTCCACTCTGTTCGGTTTTCAAGGTAAAAGAGAACGTTAAATTGCACGGACTTTTACTACTTGGCTGTCACATGCTCAAATTAGCATAATAAGAGTAAGGACGACTCGATTTGTCGAGTCTCAATACATGTATATGTTAATTCAATAAATGAATTTAATTTTCATTTAATTAAATTCTATTACTTTATCTTCTCTTCCCACTCTGTCTTTAAAATAAAAGTATCTCTTTATTGATCAATATTAGAATAATGGAAACACAAAAATATATTGTATATAATGGTATAATTTTGAATACTAACAATTACTAACAATTTTTCTAAATATACAATCTATTTTTTTTCGAGGCCGGAATAAGATACCGGTACTTTCTGTATCAAACTAACAAATGTAAAAGTATATAATACCTTGAAAAAAAACAGCCAAAGGCAACATGTAGATCTTTCGTATCTAGGGAATTGGTATAAAAATATATTTATTTCAGGTAAATAGTATATAAGTCATACTCAAGTTATACATATTGTCGTCAACTTTTGCAACCGTCTTCTATGTTTTGTTAATGCACCGTTCATCTTTTTTCGGTCTCGACTTTTCCATAAGGCAATAATTTTGTTTTTAACTATTTTTAAAATATACAGTGTTTTTTCAAAATCATACAGGCCACATTTTTTGCCTCTGGCCTTTGATATAAAAAAGAAGATGTGGGATTATTGCCAATGAGACAACTCTCCATAAGAGAACAAAACGACATAGAAAAAAAACCCAACTATACATAAAACTGTAGGTCAATACTGCATAGTTAACTATAAAAGGCCCCAAATGACAATATAAATACATTCAAATTAAAAAATTAGCAGCCAAAATTATGTACAGAAAAATTAAAGAAAAATAAATACGTAATACATAAATAAACGACAACCACTGAATTACAGGCTCCTGACTGTACAGACACATGAATAGAGAATGTTGCCGGGTTAAACACATTAGCAGGATACCAACCCTACCCTAGCCTGTGACAGTGGTATAACAGTATAACATAAATACGAACTATAAAAAGCAGTTGAAAAAGGCTTTACTGATCAGATGGATAAAAATACAAATACTACAAATACAGTAAAGATCACTTTTAACCTCTCATTAGAACTGTCAGAATAATCTGTTATAAAACTGTTCTAAACTGTCCAATCACAGTTCTACATAGAACAGTTCTACCCTAGAACGGTTCTAAGTACAACTTTCAGAATCAATTATAGGTAGAACTGACTAAATCAGTTCTAAGTAGATCTGTCAGGATCAGTTCTAGGGTAGAACTGTCTAAAACTGTTCTAGGTAGAACTTTCCACAGTTCTTGTCGAAAAAACTGTCAGTAGAATTGTCTAAAACTGTTCTAGGTAGAACTTTCCACAGTTCTTGTCGAAAAAACTGTCAGTAGAACTGTCTAAAACTGTTCTAGGTAGAACTGTCCAAATCAATTCGAATTCTAGCCGTATAACTATACGACCTGCCATCAGAACTGTCTTAAACTGTCCTAGTCGAAGAACGGACCAAACCTATCAGGGTTGTTAAACAGTTCTAAATGACATCACTGCATCCATTCTAGCCGTAAGAAGTGAAAACAGTACTGGGGTGAGATTTTTGTTTTAATATATTATACCGTATTGCGGGTTATTTTCGCGGGGTGTAAAATTTTTTTTCGCGGATAAAACAAAACCGCCAAAATAAATTCCGCCAATTTCAAAGTGCACACACAAAGGTACAATGTATTTAGAAAGTTTTACATCAGCCAAAATAACAACCGCCAAAATATTTTGTATACCTTATTCAATGAAAATCGCGATATTTTATACCCGCGAAAATACTATACGGGATTCTTTTGACTTATTTATATTTAAGACAAAGAGTTCTTAAAGCTGTTACGTGGATAGAACTGACTAAACAATTCTAGCCATATAACTGACAAAATCAGTTCTAATCGTATAACTCTTCTAGCTGTAGAACTGTTCCAGTCTTAGATCGGAGCAAAGATCATGTTAAATTGTTGTGATAGTTATAGTAAAACTTGAAATTTAAAACTATACACATAATATCAGTGGTTCATGTGGTTGGTAAGTAAAGCAGGTGAGACATTTGGTGTCATTGTAGAATTGAACACTGTCGTATCTAGGTCATGAAATCAGCGATTGTTTATCGGACGACCAGAAATGTCTAGCGAAGAATTAGGGGGTCAAAACTATCGACAGGTTGTGGTTTTCATACGTATTGCCAGCGAGGGATGAAAAGGACATTTTTAATACTTTCAGTCCAAGAGATTATTAAACTATTCGTTTCCTCAAATCACGTGGGTTCAAACGATTAAGGTCTATCAAAAAAAGGAGCTTATTGAGCAAATAAGGTGAGATATTTACATGTGATGATGCAATATTTCTCATTGGTTTGGAGTGACATTGCTCCGTAGCCTTTAGCATTTGGCAGATAATCAGGTGGTTAGCAATGCATTTCGAAAGAGTTAATCTATGTGATTGATTATCATTAAAGGCGAAATTAATAATGGCAATGTCATTCTAATATAACAGCTTAAGAAAGAGATTTGTTTTACTGGCTCAGAAATGATGGAGTGCACTTATCAGTCAAAGATTATGATGCTTTTTTGGACAATGAACAAGGAGCTAGATTCTGAGTTGAGATTTTGCAAACTCTGTTCGTCGAAGAATTTTCAATTAATCAGCAATATCATGAATATGGTAAGTCAGTACCAACTACCATGTAGTAAACTCGTTTTTTTGCGGATGAATTTGTATAGACCTACTCAATTGTGCAAGATCTGGCAAGATGACAGGGTGTCATGACACTTTAATTCTACGTTATACTATATGCTAGCATATTTCCTGTGGTAACACAGCGAAGTTCGTTTTTTTATTATTGATCTCCTCTTGTTTACCAGAGCGGCCGGTTCATTACCAGTTTTGAACTATTTTATTCTCAAAAGATTGGGAAAAGCATTATTCTAGCGTTCGTGTGGGGTCGCGCTCGTCGTTCACTCTAAGTCCACACGAGGGACTTTTGTTACTTCTGTTACCAGAATGGAACCTATTTGCCAATATTACAAATGCCGGCGGTATGTATCGTCTTGCGATACCTCGTTTACTTTTTTTTTTCTGCGGCCGATATCATTCCACATAGTATTTCTTGAATTATTGAAAATTCAGATCAGAATGTAGATGTGAATGATTGTCTAATTCCACATAGTATTTCTTGATTGTATTCCATGGCATTTCTGTAAATTAAATAGCGAAACTACTTTTCTTACCATAAACTTGTATATTCTACACTTTGCTCATATTACAATGGAAATCTACCTAATTCAATATAGACCTTCACAATTGAGGTCGTTGTATTGACAGTTAATAACATTTTGCAGTAGTCCAAATAGGCCTTTTCTATCATAGTAGAGTTGTGTACTCCCTAAAATCACACCCATACATTGATATACATGTACTATTAACATATGTATCAAATAGACTAAGCATTGTAAATACATTTAACACCCAGTCTTTGATAGAACCATGCAAAATGCTTATAAGTGAGTTCACACAACAGGTCAACAAAATGAAATCAAACGTTGCCCACTTGTTTATATGATAGTCAAGAGAAAACAAACTTTAAAATTTTATTTCAAGCTATTTTTTAGATTTTACAGTGCCATCTACTGGAAAAGGCTCAATTTCCGAAACCTTCTACAAAAATATAACAATTTTGTTACTCTGAATATGCTAGATTTATATAGGTTATGTTTAACTGGTATTTGAATTGATTTTTATAACAAGCATCATTCGTCCTTCGAAACCTGACAAAAAGTTAAAGGGTGAATAGAGCTAAATTTTAAGGCTGACCGGTCTAAAGAGGGCATTTTGGGCATACTTTGGATACTTACTAAAAAGATGTACAAAAGCATGTTTATGTGGATAGTTGTCTCATTGGCAATCATACCACATCTTCTTTTTTACATTATAGCGATTAGACCGTTGGTTTTCCCGTTTAAATGGTTTTACAATAGTAATTTTTGGGGACCCTTTATAGCTTACTGGTCGGTGTGAGCCAATGCTCCGTGTTAAAGTCCATACCTTGACCTATAATGGTTTACTTTAATAAATTGTTATTTGAATGGAGAGGTGTCTAATTGGCTCTCATACCACATCTGCCTTAATCTATGAAATCTCTTAAAGTACTATGATTTTTTAAATGTTTTAAATATCTACAAAGGCTTAAATGCTGGGGGTCTGTCACTCCGTTACCATGGCAACGGAATCAAAATGGGTAATTTTCACATATATTTCACAACAATCCGTGTATCTAATCATGAAAATTTATTTAACTCTTGACACTTTCTTAAGTGTATTACAATAAGACAGTTTATCTCATAAAATGAAAACTGAAAAATGACCTTGATTTTTGACCTCTTGATCAAAATGTTTTTGAAGAAGTTTAATACTTGACAAACAATTTCAGCACCTCAGTATGATATGTTGTGTACAATGGATAATAACCTTGATATTTGACCTTCAAGGTTAAATAACAGTCAAGTTCATATATATAACTATATACGTCATCGTAAACAAAACATATTCTTTCTTGCAATGTCAATATTAAAGAGAAGTTAACTGACTGCTGATGAGACAACTATCCACAGTTAAAATGAAGTGGTAGTAAGCAATGTATCGCCACCAGAACGAACAAGACCTTAATACAAAGGCTTGTTTGACCCCCTTGGTCATCATTGGCGGACAATGATTATAACCTTTATTCATGAACGGTAATTTCTTGATATACTGATTACGGAAGAAAACCGCCACAAAATTTTCCCCGGAAGAATCTCACTTCCTTGTTATATATATATAAGTTCACTTATGTCACTTATATTCATAAGTGACATAAGTGGCACCTCTTTCATGTATCAATCTTCAAGCGAATGTTTGCACTTCAAGTGTAATTGAAATGTCCAGATATACATTGAGAGATCATATGCATTGATATATACTACGTATTAAAATACCGTTGATTTTTGTCTCTTTTTGTTCCTAATTGAAATAGCTCGAAAATGTCGAATCGTTCCAGCGAAATATTGACCAAGTATCTCTTGTTGTACTTTTTTGCTTATTAAGCTCTATTTTCGTATTTCTATTGAAAATAGTATCTACTGTGCTGTTGAAACACGTTCAATTGAGATCTATAAACACGCAACATGTGTTTTTGTCTAGTCACACGATCACCAACATACTCCATTCGACTAATCACATTGTATAAGAAACGAATGGAAATGACCTCTGTTTTTAAAAGAAACTTTCAACGGTATTTTAAAACACGGTGTGATATGCAACACATATTTTATATAACGGTCATACATTTCGAAAACGCACAAATAGTTTTCTGATTTGACAGACCGATTAAACGTGTTAAAATATGTTAATACATGTTTTCTTTGGAATTATATTCGTAAAAGGTAAACAGAGATTGAAATGTGTTTATCATTTTTGTACAATATTTCTATATGTGTATATTTTTAAAGGGAACTTGAAAGAAATCCGTTTTTTTTGGCAAAACTTTGTACGAAATGACAAATTTAAGGATACATCAATAACCTTATAGAAAAAGCAATGTTACAGTTTAATATTATTGGTAGGTAAGATTTCATCTTACTGAAACTGACGATTGAAATATATTCTGGGCTGAATTCACCAATGAAGTGTACAATCCCTTGAGGCATTCTTTAAGAAAATAACTCACTGACTTTAAGTTAAAAATAAAAGTATTATGAAAGAACACTTTGACCATTGCATTAATGGTACATGTAGATAACAAAAACAAAAGAAATGGGGACAAAAGCTGTAATCTTTTATACTATTTTTATACTAGACATTCGAGTAAATTGTTTTCTAATAAAAAAAAATTCAGACTGCTAATATTTTAAGAAAAAAAAAAACAATTAATACATGTACATTTCACAATATCAAGTGAGCAGCTGATGCTGAATGATAGTAATACAAATAGTTATAGTATGAGTTTGTAATCATAAAAAAATATACGAATCTAACAAAGTTGATTCCCCTGTGTGCTAATCAAAATCAAGAATAGTCAGGTATATAAGTATTTAATATAACCTATATTTTGTAACATGTTTGAACAATGTATCCTGTCAGTCCTCACACAATATGTCAGTACTGTTTCAATTTATCCAATGAAATGATCATTACTATTTTACTTTCACTTCATTATAAAAAAGTTAACTATTATTTTGCATTTTTATGTTTGCATATTACAATGGGAAAGGATAATATTGTAAGGTACTCGAAAGTGTGAATATGTTTTAAAGTGGCCAGACAATATTTCAGTGTTATTAATAGGCTGTTTCTGAATCGACCCTGTTATAGATTCGAGGTTAGCTGAATTGGACCAATACGGCTGATCGAAAAATCTATAACAGGGATAATACAGAAACAGCCCCTTCGAACACTTTTATTAAATTAATTTAGATAAACTTACCGTAAAGAAATTACAGAATTTCATATCTGAACTTGGGAGAACTTGTATGTTTATGGCAAGCCGTTCTCGTCAAAACTATGTTTAAAACATTTTCGAAAAATTAACCAATGAGAATTAAAAAAAAAAACCACACTGAGATTAAAAAAACCTAAAACACACACTGAGATAAGAAAGTACACACTGAGATTTCATAAAGACGCACTGAGATTACGAAAAATGGAAAACACACACTGAGAACTGAAAATTACACACTGAGAATTGAAAACTACACACTGAGAAATAAAAAAAACACACTGAGATGAAATAAACTGAAAAACACACACTGATAATTTGTTATTACACACTGAGAATTTAAAATTACACACTGATATTTGTGCGCATTGTTTATGCGTATATATCTAATGAGCATACGTTATCTTAATCTATAACAAGCTTATAACAACTAGGGGACAGAACTCTTTAGTCCTTTAATCTAGCACCAAACGTTTTATAAAATACATTAGAAATACAACGTAAAAGACCAATAAACAAGACAAAATACCCACTTACTCTTTTTACAAAATGAACTGAACCAGAGACATGTATTATATTTCTCTGATATAACCAAATGGTGAAAACGTTATTAAATTATAAGAAAACATTGAAACAATATACAAAAAGACAAACAATGCAATGACATTTTTACCAAAGTGTCTATTATAGCATATAAACGTACCAAAATATAAAAGGTTACCCTGCGAAATCAATGTAACAGTTGAAAGACTATTGAAAAAGGACCAATGTTTAAACTTTTTTAATCAAACAATCCCGATACACCGTTAGCAATAATATTGATCTGCATTATAAAGACAACAAACTTATGTTGAATATAAGTTAGCAAAAAACGATGTTAATAGATATAAGAAGATGTGGTATGAAATTTATTATGAATGTTATTTGAAGGAACCGCATTATTATAATGACAAGAGTTCTTGAGACTAAGATATTAATCTGTTGAATTATTCATCTCATGAATATTACATTGTAATTAGTAAAATTGAGAATGGAAATTGGGAATGTGTCAAAGAGACAACAACCCGACCATAGAAAAAACAACAGCAAAAGGTCACTAACAGGTCTTCAATGTAGCGAGACATTCCCGCACCCGGAGGCTTCGTTCAGCTGGCCCATAAACAAATATATACTAGTTCAGTGATAATGAACGCCATACTAATTTCCGAATTGTACACAAGAAACTAAAATTAAAAAAATACAAGACTAACAAATTAAAGGCCAGAGGCTCCTGACTTGGGACAGGCGCAAAAATGCGGCGGGGTTAAACATGTTTATGAGATCTCAACCCTCCCCCTATACCTCTAGCCAATGTAGAAAAGTAAATGCATAACACTACTAGCAGTTAACTGACATGCCAGCTCCAGACTTCAATTAAACTGATTGAAAGATTATGATTTCATCATATGAATATCAGGCACAGTCCTTCCCGTTAGGGGTTTAGTATCATACCATCATAATAAAATTAACGGTACCAATTTTCTTGCACCAGATGCGCATTTCGACAATACATGTCTCTTCAGTGATGCTCGTGGCCAAAATATTTGAAATCCAAAGCTTATATAAAAGATGAAGAGCTATAATCCAAAAGGTCCAAAAAGTATAGCCAAATCCGTGAAAGGAATCAGAGCTTTGCATGAGGGAGATACATTCCTTAATTTATAATAATTTCTAATATTTTGTAACAGCAAATTTTAATAACACAAAAAATCCGTATGTTCATGCCAGTACTGGCTACTGGGCTGGTGATACCCTCGGGGACTCATAGTCCACCAGCAGAGGCATCGACCCAGTGGTAGTAATAAAATTAACGGTATCAATTTTCTTGCACCAGATGCGCATTTCGACAATACATGTCACTTCAGTGATGCTCTTGGCCAAAATATTTGAAATCCAAAGCTTATATAAAAGATAAAGAGCTATAATCCAAAAGGTTAAAAAAAGTATAGCCAAATCCGTGAAAGGAATCAGAGCTTTGCATGAGGGAGATACATTCCTTAATTTATAATAATTTCTAATATTTTGTAACAGCAAATTTTAATAACACAAAAAATCCGTATGTTCATGCCAGTAACATATATGAGAAGAACATAACCCCTGTCATGCCAACAACTGTTTTTTTAATAAATATGTTTAGTTCCGATGCAAAGACCCTATAAGTGAATCAATATTAACGCCAAAATAAGCAAACTTTAGTGACCTGACAACAGTATCGTAACTATATCCCTTCTTCATAAGTCTATTAAAAGGTTTTGTTAGTTTATGAGGTGAATACTGACATTTGCATATTAATCTCAATGTGTAATATTGAAATCTCAGTCTGTAATTTACAATTCTCAGTGTGTGTTTTTCAATTCATTTCATCTCAATGTGCTTTTTTTAAAATCCCAGTGTGTAATTTTGATTTCTCAGTGCGTGTTTTTCATTTTTTTTAATCTCAGTGTGTACTTTCGATTTTTCAGTGTGTTATTTTAGATTTTAATGTCTTAGTGTGTATTTTTTTTCGAAAAAAGGATTTAAACATAGTTTTTACGAAAACGGCTTGCCATATATGTTCGCATATTTCACGCTCATGGATTGTTTTCTTATAAAGATTGTCAGATGTTTTTTTTAATTATTCACCCAAGAGCTTATCATTTCGCTATTTTCTCTACAAAATAGAAAGTAGATAGAAAGAATAAATCAGACATTTTAACTATTTGTACTCTTGGTTCCTCAGCATTAATCGATCAACGGAAATCAAAAAACGTCAATCGAAACTCGTACCAAAGCGTTATTAACTGGCTGTTTCTGTATTGAACCTGTTATAGATTCGAGGATGGCTGAATTGGACCCGAGACTCGAAGAGTCGAGTGCCAATACAGCTGATCGAGAACCTATAACAGGGTCAATACAGAAACAGTCCCTTCATAACACTTTTACTAAATGAATTTAAATATACTTTGAAGACCTATTTGGTAGCTCCTGCTGTTGTCTGTTTTATGGTCGAGTTGCAATCTCTTTGCCACAGTTTCCATTTCCATTCTCATTTTTATTACCGTGATATACATACAGAATTTCATATCTGAACTTGGGAGAACTTGTATATTCGCATTGATTTTTTTGTCAACACTATCAGATGTTATTTCTGATTTCTCGTCCAAGTACTTATAATTTCGCTATTACAATTAATTAAATCTAGAAAATAGAGAGAAGATAGAAAAAAGAAACCAGACAGTTTATTTATTCGTACTCTTAGATCTTCTGCATTTATCGATCAACGGAAATTGAACAATGTCTATAATCAAAAGTCGTACCCAAATAGGCTGTAAAATATTTCCGTTCGTGACTTTCAAAACGTTTTTTTTCACGGTTTGAAGTTATAAGTTATATAACATTTTTTTCTTTATGTATGACGATACGCTAAATTAAGTAAGACGTATATACAATGAAACCGAAAGTTTTAGCACATGGGCAAATACTCCTTTTTTCAGAATTGTCCCTGATTTTTCCGTAATGACCTGCAGGCTGATGTATCCACTTGAGGGCCGACGTTTTCATTTCATTGGATACATAATCATATGTATTCTTTAAAGATTTGAAATTCGCGGATACGCCTTGGACTTAAAAGGCATATAAATTGAGTAACGGGTGAACAGGAAATCTTATCCAAGTCTTCATTCTATGCATGCATATGTTATTAGCTAATTCATTTGTTTAAACGAGAAGATGCATGATTACCAATGAAACAACTCCTCAACGTTCAATGAGCAAAGCCTATGCCGCAAAGTTAGCTATAATGTACAATATATACATGTATATATGTTATCTTTTTTTATGCATCCATTTCATAAAGTCGTCAATGCAAATACAAATTTTACTTGGTCATTGTTATGTGAATAGTTATAAATTATATCCTAGAATGGAAATTTTGCACTGCTCTTTTTTTCCAAAGGTCAAGATATAGGGCTGTGTGGCATACTTTCAAAGGTACCAGAATTATAATGAGATACCAGTCAGGAACCTACTTCGTCAACATTATCTCCCCATTACGCCAGGTGATATTCGTAGAAACGGTAGCCATTGTAGGGATGACGCACTACCAATTTTGCTCTTGGAAACCGATAAATTTATCCATATTGCACCATTACGATCCTTATATGTCAGTTGTATTTTTAAAGACAAATGTATCAACTAGCTAATGAGCATCAGTTAATAATCTTGTCTGCATTGATTCAACTTAAAACTATTGTCTGATCGGTTGTCAGGTGGAATTTTCGAAAATTCATAAACATTTAAAAAAATTCTAAATAAATATTTCGTGGAAGGGCAGACTAGATTTTTTTAGTGTATGAAGACTAAACTCTAGTTATCACACACAAAAAATTGGAATTTTTCGAAGATATGCATTTTCATCATCCAACTTGAAAGACTGTCGTCAAGTACTTTCAGTAAAAAAATAGCTATTCGAACACACCTTCTCTGTTTTTGTGACTCATTAGATAGGTATTTCACTTGACCTATATATTTCATCTTTTAGTACTGTGATTTTTTTTGTGTTATAACGTCAACCTGTAGGTTTAATGTATAACAATGACAGAATTTGAAGCTAGACGATGTATGAAATATTCTTGCTTTGTACGATATCAAGACAAAATACTCAACTCAAACACGCCCTATCATAAAACAGTGCACTCGATTTTCTATTTTCGATACAATTGTTACCCATTTTTGGATTTATTTTCTTCAGTCACATAACGGAAGGGCAGACACGAAAATTACTGAAGTAATAGATTGATATGGTTTCCGTCCGTGGTATTTTTTTTCCAAAAAATCGGAGGTTATGCATTTTTGTCATCCAACTTGAAAGATACCCATGTTGTCGACTTGATATCTAATTGTTCTGCTTAACTATGAACTAGATAAATTGAAAACTTATGCAAATGGTGTTTTTAAAATAAAACACCTCGTAATTGAGAAGAAAATTGCAATTTTGTTTGTTTCTATTAACTTTTAAAAATTTTGTCACTATAGTAAACAATACAGTAAACATTTATCGCCTTCTTTAACAAGAGCTACGATTCTTTTGTTCTATTTAAACCTGGTTTCCGACTGATACACTAGAAGGGCAGTTCGTCTACATAAGACCGATCAGTGACGCTCGGATGAAAACAGTTATGGCAGCTAACTAATTATCGTGCTTTGAAGTCGACGCTTACCATTTGTAATCATAGTAAACAATCAACAAAAAACATATTAATTCTGGTACGAACGTGTGTAGCATGAACGATAAGACATATTTTAGTTAGACTTGTGTTGTTTTTTATTTCAGCTTCTTCTGTTGATTTCGTAGTCTATTCACAACGAACTAGCTCACATTTTTGTATAGGAGCCAGCTGAAGAACACTTCTTGGTTCGGGAGTTGTTTGTTACGTTGGAGACCCAATAATGGCCTTCGACTGTTGCTGCTCTTTAAATAAGTCCTTGTCTCAATGACACATTCTCCATTTCAATTTTCGATTTTATTTCGAAGACAGAGCGATGTTAATGTTTGGATCGCTCTACTTTTTTGTTTTTCAACTTTACCGACTTTTTTGCGAAAAAAAGTAGTTCAATCCGGAAAACATACCAGCAACATTTTGTTTAAGAGCCAAAAAAAAAAGGAAAAAAGAAAAAAGTTATTTCTAATTTGGAAAAATTAAAGTGTTTACTTCTTCAGAAAAAAACATATGTACATAGGTTTTATCATAACATAACCATTTAGAACTTGACCCCAGCTAGCAGCCAATCTTCAGATATTACTAAACACCCAAAATTTTCATTTAAACGAATTTAAATTATTTTTTAATAACATATAACCATTACATTATTCGTTTTTGATATATGATTGAGCAGTGAAAGACAATACATGCATACAATGAATTCTAAAAAAAAATATGTCCTGTTCGTTTATCTAAGAACAATTATGTATTCGCTTTCCATATACCAACCACCAAGTTGCAGGCTTCATATTTTAAATAGTCAAAACACTATATGTTTTGAGACTTGCTGCTAGCGAAGTTGCGGCTCGCTTGAGCCTGGTCTATTTAGTAATAACAAAATGCATATCAATTTCTTCTTTAATTTGAAAATGCATACATATATGACGTTAAATCTTAAAAAGACATAAGACATAAGACATACGTAAAAGTATTGCCAAACCCATACATAACAATTAGACTTTCTGATACTTCAATGCCTATCGGTAATATATTTTTGTTTTTAGGTTGCATTTCTGTAAATATTTACCATGCATTTTCCTATTGTTATCCTCAAATGGAAAGTTCATATGCACTTTAGTCTACTTATTTTATCAAAGGTCAAACTATAGGTGTGCGGCATATTTTCAACGTAAATATTCTCAGAAGAGCTTAAACTAACACTACTATTTCTTAACTATCACTACCTTGACTGTAGGGTTTCACAGATGTAAATATAAACAATATAAAGAGGCGTCATCTGAGAAACAGTTGTACATTTGTATTTGTGTGCAACCTAAACGTTCCAATGAAAATTTTGGAAAATCGCGCTAGAGGCAACTCGTTTGGGACTTTTTTTGTAAATATAAAAAAGATGTGGTGTGATTGCCAATGAGAAAACTCACAGACACAGACATTTACAGCTATATAACAGCGTACGGCCCTCAACAATGAGAAACAATGATGGACAAAAATACAAGTGGATGTGGCCAGGTACAAAATGTACTTGTACATCCCAACAACAAAAATACAATAGGAACATATCTGAGAGTACTCGCAGTAAACTGACAGCTAGTTCAAAGACAATAACAGCGTATGAAAAATCATGCATCTAAGACTAAACTTTATTTTGTTTTGTGTTGTGATTGTTAAATTAAATCTTTTAATGGACTGATGATCTGTTGTTATCTTCTAGGGCTTACTTGTCAAGATCCATGCAAACGAGAAAGCTATAGCTTCCTCAATGAGTCAACTCGTTCCGTAAAGTATCGTCTTGGTCCTAATGATCGTGATTTATGTGATCGTAGACTCCTTAGAGAGGGCTGGTACAGGGTTCCACAAAAAGGAAACATTGCTACTGAATGTCCAGATGTATTAAGATGCGGATCATTGTATCCAGTGTGGTTAAACGGTAAGTACCTTTAGTTTATAAAGATGCAACTGATCTAGCCTCATATGTTTCATTATATTTGCAAAGTATCAACATAGATCGAGTATCTTCATTTTCGAATCAAAAATGTTAACATATGTAATATTTCCTATTCATAATACGACTTATTCCAATAATAATCTATCTTTTAACAGGCACGCTTCCAGAGCAAGGACAAAGGGTGACCCTAAACGGATGTCAGAGAGGATTTCTGTCATGCTGTGAAAGTACTTTCAAAGTTGAAG
The DNA here is from genome assembly GCA_019925275.1 of Mytilus edulis. Taxonomy (NCBI): domain Eukaryota; kingdom Metazoa; phylum Mollusca; class Bivalvia; order Mytilida; family Mytilidae; genus Mytilus; species Mytilus edulis. The sequence continues at coordinate 127,442,318 of CM034360.1, read as the reverse complement.
CACAGAACTGTAATGATTTCAACGTGTTCTACTTAAAACCAATTCCAGCATGCCCAGGTCGTTATTGTACAGGTACTATAGTTTTGTATAGTAGAGCCTAGATATTGACTATAGCCTTGTACATTTGTATTTTAATGTGCGCATTGTTATGCGTTTACTTTTCTACATTGGCTAGATGTATAGGGGGAGGGTTGAGATCTCATAAACATGTTTTACCCCGCGCATGTTTGCGACTGTCCCGAGTCTCTGATATTATTTAGTCTTGCATTTTTTTTAATTTGAGTTTTTTGTGTATAATTTTTATCACTTAACTAGTATATATATTTGTTTAAGGGCCAGCTAAAATACGCCTCCGGCTGCGGGAATTTCTCGCTTCATTGAATAACTATTTGTGGCTTTCTGCTGTTATCTGTTTTATGGTCAGGTTGCATCTTTGACACATTCCCCATTTCCATTCTCCATTTTATTGTGTAAAAAAAACCACCAATATACACATAACACATAATTGATAACAACTAACAGATAATCATGACTGTGCACAGGACATTAAACGTATGTTGTGGGAACCTGGCTTGATGGCAAGCCAAACTTCCCGCTTGTACAGCATTGTTTACAGTATTGCTCAAATGACAACATTATGTGCCAGGAATACAGTACACTCAACCACGAAAAATATTGAGGACAGAGTAATAACTAAATAGATGTTATTATAATTATAGTACATTTAATATATAAACCACAGAATAATAACTGACACTTTCTACACTCAGTACATGTCAATGCTGTGTTTTTGCATTTGTTGAAGTAAAAATTGTAACAAACTACACAAAAATATCATATTGCTTGATTCTTCAAAATACAGAATTCTAATAATTTGTATCGAGCCTGCGACCTTAATAAATGTCTTACACTTTCCTGGATTTGTTCCAAACTTGGATAGATGTTTGTTTTATGACAATTAAGATACATTAAAAAATATATCTCCCGTTTTGCAATCATTTTGATATTTATTGGTTTATCCTCTTCATTTATTGAAGAAAAAAGATGTTGGTTGCGAACATCAATGAGAAGATATTGGTTGTTTGAAAACTCATTTGTTACAGTAAAATTGGTATCGTTAATAAATGTTTTGTTCTTTCAACTTATGAAATTTGAATATCCCTTTTGGCCTTATTTCATCTTTGGTTTTACAAGATTTGTTTTATAATGACACAGTTGGTCCACCAGCTCCATGTCAACCAGGGACGTCATCAGAAACTGGATTTGAGCCATGTCAGCGTAAGTTGTACATTGTTATCACTTGTACTGAATATTTTCAAATTCAAGCCATTATGTTGACGTTAGAAATAGGACGTATCTATTTATGTTCTGTCATTAGAATTTGTTTCATGATTAGTCAGAAATTATTTCGATCTATCTATTGTGTGTACATTTTTTAAATTGGGCAACATTTGACGGTCGAGGCAAATTAATTCTTGACATCAAAGAACAGATAGAGATTTGTTTCGTCATATTTGCAGATTATCAAAGATATCAAGTTTTTCTATTAGTATTTAATATATTCTACGTTCAAATAACTGCAACTTAATCAAGTTTGTTATTTGTATTGCATTTATTTTGATCGTTTTATTCATAAATGAGATAATTAGTTTGAACTTTTAAGTTTACATTTTTCAACTTGGATGAATTTGACAACATGCCACAATTTGTAAAGGCCATACTATAAATCATAAATTGTGTTACAACCAATTGATACGGTTTAAAATGCAAATGAAAAAAAAGTTAATAAAAAACGAAAAGCAAAAATGTTTTTTTAAATGGAATACTAATATGCTTTCTTTATTTCAAGCTGCTTTCGGTTAAGCGACATTTTCATACATTGTTCCTTTCTTATACATAATCAATTGATGTTTGCTGGAACAGGTAGCAATATATCTGTTTACAGGTCTTCATATAACATTCAGTGTTTCACCACAAGTCGAACCATTCATACCTACTTTCGAGTATACCTCGGAACTCAGAAACCTGGCTTTCAAATGTCAAGTCGCAATGCCTTCAGAATATCGACAATATGTATTTGACATATCCTGGCATATTAACAAGAACGAAGTGTCCTATAAATCTAAAATTTCATACAGCTAGCTAGACAGTGAAGCTGTCCTGCACGGAAAGGACTGGAAAGCACATCCCAACGGACCGAAGGTTCTTGGTTTTTGGGTAGGAAAATTATTGTTTAGACTCCTCTGTTAATTGTTTGATCGAATTCAATCTTAATTATCAATATACCATTAGAAGATAATATTAGGTGAAATGAAAGGAGCAACCACGAATCCAGAGAATGAAACAAAACAGTTTTTACTTTATACCTGATGAAAAAAAACCTTTGTTTATATATTGATTGATTATAAAAATGTCTTATCTTCTTTTACGAAGCTAACATTGATATATCAGCGGCATTATACTCATATGGTTATTATGTAAATGTATCACTATATATTTGTATCGATCCCGATTTTAAATCGTATAGCGCAATAAGCTACTTTTGACTCAGATTTGATTCTAAGGCATTACAATATTAAAACAACAAAAAATGTGTTTTGAACAAACACAACTTTATATAGTTTTTAATGTTGCACAGGTGACGTGTAGTATGAGAGCTAGGCAAAGTGCTGATGATGTTCCTACAGCTTATAGCAACAGCGAAGATTTTTTCGCAGGAGTCCAGGTAAGAAATTCAATATACAATTTATGTGAGTAAACTTTTCAGTAAATACTAAATTATCCTTACGTATATCATCAAACGAAAAATAAAGGTGACACGTACTTAGTGTCATATTCAAAATTTTAACTCTCCGTTTACCTTTGGGCAAATGTTTTTATTCTCATTTTATTTCAATTGAACACCATTATTAATAGGATTATTAATATTGATCGGTAGAAGATCAAGAGCATTGCATGAGCACTATTTATATTGAGATCAATTGCACAGATTTGTCTCTATATAAATTAATATCTTAGGCTTTAGATACATTGGTCAGGACTAGTTGTTGTCTTTAATTTATAAAACATAAATAAGCATTCTACATTTAATATATGTATGTATAACGTGTATGGTATTATTCAATTTTAATGCGTTTCACTTTATCCCTATAGATAGAGGAAACATCTTTTATAGTAAAAAGTGGAGAAACGGTCAACATCAACATCAAATCAACTGTACCAGTAACCTGTGTAGACGCTGGGGCTGGTATTGACTGCAAGATTCAAATTGAACTGTTTAGCCTACAAGATCAAATCAAAAGCAGACCAGCAAATTGTAACGACAGTTTGTCAGATGACATAATTAAAATGTCCAGGAGTTCATGTGGCCTTCCGTTTAATGGAACTGAATGGCAAAAATACCAGACTTTTACATTAAACACACTCGGTGATGAAGCAGTAAGACCAAGCTATACTTGTACAGCGAAACTTATTGCTAAGTCTAGTATAGATTATTTATGGAAAGATTACCAACTTCCGGAGGTTTCTGTAAGTTGCTTTTGAGAAGAAGATCAACAATAAATTGCATCAAACATGTTTATTGTATTTACTGCAAAGAAGGTATCATTTTCAAAAAGTATACCTCTGTACTCAATATACGATTCATAGAAAAATAGAAAAAACTAGAACACACCCGCGAAATCGCGGGCATTCAGAGCGTAGTTTAAAGTATGTAAAGTGTTGTTGGAAGAATTTTGTAAAATATTGAATGACTGGAGAATTTCAGCAAAAGTATCATAAGTCATAGGTTATTGGGGACAGAAAAAATGTTTTTTTTATCCCTCCTCCTTTATTTCCAAAATTCCCAATTGTTGTCTATTAATTTCAATATGAACATACATTTAGTATGTTATGATCATTTAAGTAAGGAGCTTGCATTTCAGTGGTTGTCGTTTATTTATGTTCGTTTATATTTTTGTACATAAATAAGGCCGCTAGTTTTCTGGTTTGAATTGTTATATAAATACATTGTCAGTTCGGGGGCTTTTGAAACTGAGTATGCGGTATGGGCTTTGCTCGTTGTTGAAGGTCGTACGGTGACCTATAGTTGTTAATTTCTGTGTCATATTGGTTTCTTGTGGAAAGATGTCTCAACATGGCAATCATACCACATCTTTTTTTTTGTAATCAATGAATTTTGTAAACAATTTAATGACTGGAGAATTTCAGAAAAGGTATCAAAAGTTCACATGAATATTTTTAGCGCTCATCTGTATATTATGACCATTCATTACTATATAAAATATAGTGTATTTACTTTACAAGTTTACTAATCGATCCATGGTGGTCATTGATATAGTATACAGACTCTCTCTATTTAATAAACTCTGTGACCGCCGTCGATAGTAAACTTGAAAATGATAGCAGATAGAATTCTGAAAATACACTTTATTCTTTGTATATGTATGTTCAAAGTATTCAGAAAAACGCAAACCGGAAGTCTAATCTGACTTAAAATTACGTCCAATTACGGGACAATATCCGGATGCCTTTTTTCTCGGTTTTCTCCCAAAATAACTCAATCTGAATAATCATATGAATGGATGACAAATGCGACTATGCACTGTACCTATAGGACACAGGGGCGTGTTGATTAATTTATTGTGGAAAGAAGAGAAGCGAAATGAGGTCTTCTCGTTTAATAGTATAGATACCAAGGAGACAATTTAAATCAATAATAATGAGTTGTAAATGAAAGACAAAATAACTTAAAGATAAAAAAAAAAAACATCAGGGAAGCATTTCTCTGGAACTTTGCACACACATACTAAAGAATGAAGTGCATGGTTACAGTTGCAAACTTTGAACAAAGTCTGGAGATCTGATGCATAAATAGTACTTACTTTAATTTTGTCAACAGTAATTTTACTTGAATAAGTCTGAAAAAATAAATAATTTTATAATTGAATACGTCTAATTGCTTCATATTCTTTTCAGAGTATTCTATAACCTTTCTGTTGCGTTTCAAACACATAGAAAGGAATATTCTTAAACGAAATAATATAAAAATCAGATTAGGGTTTGACGTTGACAGTAACATCAAACTTCTGCATTGCAAATTTGTGTACTTTTATATAGACACACATCGTCACTAGACGGCAACAGTTTTATCAGAAGTCGACTTAGGATGTCGATTCTGTTTCGTTTTCGTTCGTACTGTATTGCTGATTATTCGTCTATTTATTGATTTTAAGGTAAAAGGCATCAATGCTAGAAAAAATAATTGAAAAACAAATGAATGGTTATTACTTCCAAAAAGATGAAGACTTGCAATTCCTGTTATGTTGCCTTACAGCTAGTAAATATCTTCTTGTAGGTCAATATTGCTATAAAAAGTTAAATCTATCATTTATGTTCTACAATAAGTTGCAAAACAAAAGAGAACTCATTATTAAAGGATAGGGCTCAATAAAGTGTCGACTGGAAATTTCGATAATTTACCGCATTTGCGGATTTTGTGTTGTTGATCAGTTGTTTTTCTTTCACGTTTTTATCTATTCATTAGTCTTCAGGATGATATACAAGTATTTATCATATTTTCATAGAAAATAATGGTTTAATTGTACCACATGATAAAACATATTTGTACATTTGTTTATTCATTAAATTGCCGTGTGATATGACTTTTGTTATCAACTGCTTCCGTTTTCAACAACTTCTTCCGGTTATTATCACATGTGTTTCTGTAAAGTTATCGCATGAAATTTTGACGTCATTCAGCAAATTTCGGAAGATATATCTCAATGGTACGTTTTTTGTGTAAAACATAACAAGTTGAATATAAAGAAATTAGGAATCAGGAAAATATCTTTAATACTAAAGTAACGAGGTCCAATTTGTCAGCCGTCATCGGGTAAAAACGAAATTTCAAAGAACTCAACTTTATATATAGCTAATATATAACAATAGTATAGATTAAAAATTACACCACTTCAGACCCTTTTGTTTTCCACATAATTAATATTGCCAACAATAAATAAGTTCCGGGTCGAATCCGAAATCGATATCAATAGTATAGTCACCTGTTACCTATTTCCCTATCTGTACGTTCCGCATCTGACAGGCACACCGCCAAATGGACAATGTTGTTGATTAAAAAATACTCCATTCCAGGACCCTATGTTTTCCAAATAATTAATACTACCAATAATTGATAAGTTCCAGATCGTCAGGTTCAAACAGAAAGATTTGAAAGCATAGACAACTGCGTATATTATAATCGGTATGACTTTATCAGATGACAATACCAATACTAAAATAAGGCTTACGCATAGTTATATGCTTTAAGTTAGTCACTTCCCCGCGAAGCACGGGTGTGTTCTAGTACTATTAAAAATGCAAAACAAATATTACAACAAAAGCATTATTTTGTCTGTATGTCTTCTATCGTAGTATATGATTAAAAGAAAATAACATGTCATTATTCATATCAGACCCCTTATTTGCCTATGATCAAAATCGTAAGGTAAATTTTGTAGATAAAGGAAATGAGATTTGTATTTGTAATTTCTATCCTGTTTTCTTTAAGATGTTTTCGTTAACACGTTTACCATATGAAGTTTTTGTCTGTCTTTTTTTCATTTTGAGATACTTGGCAAAAAAAGAAAAAGAAAATGGAAAAATTCATTAAGAGAAGTCAATGGCTCACATACGAGTTTTTTTTTTCGCAGTTTTGATGTAGATCTCTCCATTTTTAATATGTCTTCCTCTGTCAAATTGTTTCTATCTACATTGTATATCGTTTTTAAAAATATGCAACAATTATTTACTTCTTTTAATGCCATATCAGCCATATCTTTTGGCAGTCGCGGTCATTGAAAACAACACAACCAATTGATACCCTAGCCCAAGTTGTCTCCGATGAGGTATTTATTGCACAAGTCAACGGACGACCATATATAAAGGACGCAATATAAAAACATATGCTAACACTGGACGGACGAGAGAGAACCATTCGAGTTAATAAATAATAATAAAAAAAAAATAATTCGTGGACAAGTTTTCTTGATTGTATCAAACATATTGAAGTTAATATTGACCTGTTATGCCTACTATTGGAATATTAAATGATCATACATGTTGAAAATGACAAAGCAAATGTAACCTTATGTGTACAGACAACTGTTAACCCATATAATATATAATAATAGATTAACTGTTTTATTCTTTTCTTGAAGATTCATGTTTTTAATGAATACAGACCACCAGAAATGTGTTTTTCTGCTAATGATCCACACCTGACAACATTTGATGGCAAGTGAGTATTGAAAGCAGACCTTGCATTTATTGAATCCATCACTTCCATAAAACAATCAGATAAATTATCCTAACACTATGTTATACAGGCTGACTTCTTACAGGAACTTCTTATAAAGAAAGATAAAAGTAAGCAATATCCTTTAACTTTACTTTCCGCTATATAGATGACGTTCTTTAAGTAAATAATTCAAAATGTGTTGACTATGTTGAACACATCTATCCCATCGAACAATAGGTAAAGAATACAACAGATACAGTTAAATCAGTCTCATACCTTGACTTACATCTCGAAATTGACAATGAGGGTCCATTAAAAACAAAACTTTATAACAAAAGAGATGATTAAATCTTTCCAATTGTGAACTTTCCATTTTCTAAATAGCAACATTCCAGCAGCACCTGCATACGGGGTATTTATCTCCCAATTGATTCAATATTCCCGTGCTTGCATTTCCTATTATGATGTTCTTGAAAGAGGGTTGCTGATCACAAGAAAGCTATTTAACCAAGAGTTCCAAATAGTGCAGTTGAAATCATGCCTTCGTAAATTTTACGGATGTCATTACGAGTTGTTTAACCGTTATGAAATAACCATTTCACAAATGATATCGGATCTGTTCCTTACGTCGAAAGTACAATCCTCTTCCCTTTCATTAATGTGACCTACCGAATTAGACTATTCACCGGATTTGTTATAACATAAGCAACACGACGGGTGCAACATGTGGATCAGAATATGCTTACCCTTTCGGAGCACCTGCAATCACTAATAGTTTTTGGTGGGATTCGTATTGTTTATTCTTTAGTTTTCTATGTTGTGTCTTGTTTTTTAGTTTTCTATGTTGTGTCTTATTCTTTAGTTTTCTATGTTGTGTCTTATTCTTTAGGTTTCTATGTTGTGTCATGTATTTTATTGTTTGTCTGTTTTATTTGTAGCCAGGCGTTGTCAATTAATTTTTGATTTATGAGTTTGACTGCACCTCTTGTGTCTTGCGTCCCTCTTTTAAAATGTCAAGGGCATATTTTGTACAAAAACCACTCAAAAGTTATTTACGATATCTGATGTTGCTGGTTAAACAGTTTATTTCGATCTATCGGTTAAAATACATTACAGTGACCTCCATCTGAATTTAGGGTTCTCCATCAAATTGAATAATTTTTAGTTTACAATTTGTACACGGTTTTTTTCCGTTTGTTCAAACCTAGAGAAAGAAGCTATGCATTACGAATTGTTATTTTTTCTGTCATATTTTATGTTTTAGGATGATAATCCATCAACGGTTAAGAAAAACACGAGCCAAACATACATACTTAGCAATAAACAAATGTCACTTGACATATGGAAAGCTAAAATTACAGTGTCTGTTACAAATTTATACAACAAAAGTTTAGTAAATAAAAATAATTGAAATATCGTATCAAAGAAGGGCAAAAAATATCAGAGGGACAGTCAAACTTATATATCGAAAATAAACTGACCACGCCATGGTTACAAATGAACGAGGCAAACAGACAAATAATAGTACACAACATAGAAAACTAAATACTTAACAACACGAACCCCGCCATAATCCTCCAAGTACACTGGATTAATGTAAAAGAAAAGTTCGAATCGAATTCTAAATTGAACTTGCAAACATTAGGATATCTAGATTTTTTATTAGTAAGGATTCTAGATTCTGGATATTATTACATTGATAGAAGGACCGATTATATTTTCAAAACTATTTCGTATAAACGAATCAATGATACAATGATTAAGATAACGAAAATTAGCACTTTGGATTATTCATGATCCTACTGGATAAACATGTTGTATTTATTACTATTACTGAAGCAACCGATAGATAGAAAAATACACGTAAGTATAATAAAAAGTAACTAACTCTGGGGTATGGGCTTTGCTCATTGTTGAAAGCCGTACGCATTGTGCAAGATAACATTTATCAAAAATGGAGATTTGTTTTGAAAGGTCTCTGTCGTTAATTACATTCAAAGTAAATTATTCCTGTCATTTTTTTTTAACTGACAAGTATTCCTATTTCTATCATATGTTTGATTTGTACTGGATTTTATTTACCATATTTCGAATCGTAGATTTTGGAATATTACAATGAAGAGTCTATATACTACTGATTTCCAATTTGTACTGTAATACTTACAATGCAGTATCTAAAATCCCTTTAGTTTCTTTGTTATATTCAGAGGTTTGTTATATTCAATATATTTTATTCATCTTAGATTTAAAATGTATGCAACAGTTTTCCAATTTTGCCCTATGGTGTGAGGCAAGGCTTTCGTGTTCAAGGCCCTAATTTTGTTATGCTTCGAATTCATGACACTCATATACTCAATACAGAAACAGCCAGTTCAAAACACTTTTATTTACGGATTTTAATTCTTCAATTTACTAAGCAACTAACCTTGAAGTTGAAGAAGATACAGAAATTCATATCTGACCTCTTGTCTTTTCGCATTCCACAAAAAATTTGGCAACATTATCAGATGTAATTTCTGATTTCAGTACTTAATCTTATGATACTAGAACTCATTTCATCTAGCAAATAAAAAGCAGCTAGGAAAAATAAATCGAACAGTTCATGTTCTATAATCGGCTGCGTTCTAATTATTGGTCAACGGAAATGAAACAGTAAAGATAATTGGAAGTCGTACTTGTAAATGCTCAGAACTATTACCGTTTCTAGAAGTAACAAAACCACTGATCAGCCTTTTAACCTTTGTATGGTAATAAGTTCAAACATATGAATACTGCATTGAAGACCTGTTGGTGACATTTTGCTGTTGTCTATTCTATGGTCGGATTGTTGTCCCTTTGACACATTCCCCATTTCCATTTTCAATTTTACCTTTGTATCTTATGCATTGCGATACATTTAAAGTTATATGTTAAGTAAAATTAGGCGTAATATTATCTAAATCGAAAGTTAACGTCCCATAGAGGCCAATCGGCCAATTAGGGAGGGGGCGCTACATATATTTCCGTAATGCCCCCGTACTTGTAAATGTTCAGGCCTTTACCGAATACCAATATGAACTCCGACCTAATTAAAAAAGACAGGATAACGTCACCAGTATTGCACAAGCTGAATTATTCATCTTTTTTTTTTTTTTTTTTTTTTAAATTTGATCATACTTTATTGATAGTTTGACATTTTGTTAGTGGATACATCAAATACCGGTACCTTATCCCGGCCTCGTTAACCGTTAGTAGCATATAGTCAATTTGGTTAGTATTTGTTAGTTTTTTTAACTGTAATATATACATTTATAAATCATTGTAAATTATAATATATCCAACTAAAACATTATCAATACAGAATGATCAATAAATCTGAATAGATAAAAAAAAATATAAAGTATAAATAAATAAAAATCACAGAAATTTGGAATTTTGGAAAAAGCAAAAATAAAAAAAAAATGAAAAAAAATAATAAATATATTTTACTTACAGCATTCAAAATGTAGCTTGCAGGATTTATTTATTCAAATATTTGCGTACAGGCAATAACTTAGAGGAACATACATGTAGTTATAAACATAGACTAAAACATCAAGCATATATATAAACCAACATATAACAATATCAAATCATAACATTGGTGGTGATATGGATAAGGAAAGAAATGTACATAAAAATAATTCCGGTACATGATGTACCAGTTTTTGATAGTCTTCTAAAATTGGAAGCCAGGGGTCCCAGCAGATATTGGCCATATGAAAAGGTTTTCTTTTAAAAAATAAATTCTTTTCTAGTGCCAGAGATTCTTTGAGATAGTTTTTAATTCCTGTAAAATTTACCTTTTTTTCACATAGTTTTGTTCTGTAAATATAGAATTTTGTCAGGAGTATTATTAAGTTTGTTATCATATTATTTCCGTTGTTACCTAAATTTCCAAATAAAATAATATCTTTATTAAATGGAATCAATATTTGTGATTGGTTATAAATCCAATCACCAAGTTCAATCCATAAATCTGAAATTTTATGGCATGTCCAAAATATGTGCTCAATATCTTCAATAGCTTCATTACAGAAAGTGCATTTATCTGATTGTTTTATCTTAATTTTAAATACAAATTCATTTGTGCCTATGATTCTGTGCACTATTCTGTACTGAAACCAATGAAGTTTAGAGCTTTTTGTGGTGTAGAAAGACATATTATGCACTTTTTTCCAATCAACATTTTTATTTAATCTTAGAGACCATTTATCTTCACAACTAGGCCTTGTACTACTTTTTTTCTAAGAAAACATTATACATATCTTTTGACCCTTTATTTGACAAAAAAAATGTTCTAATATTATTTGGTAGAATTAGTCCATGAACTTTATTAAGATTGTCTATAGAGATATTATGTTTAAGAGAATTTTGATATGATTTTATTGCTGATATAACTCCATTATAAACTAGAAAGTTAGATTTAATTTCATAAATATTTTTGCATTGCTCAAACGACATTAATTTACCCTCATTATCTACCAGATCATTAATCAATAAAATACCGTTATCAGCCCAGTCTTTATAGAACACACTTCTGCTACCTATTTTAATATTTCCATTATTCCAAAGTGAATCTGTTACAAATTCTTCTTCATTTTTTTGTTTAAGTTTATTTAGCATTTCTGTCCATGCTTTAAAAATCTCTTTCCAAAAGGGGTTTTCAGGGGCGGATTTAGGCGGGAGCGTGGCATAAATTTGCAAAGCATGGGTTTTCTTCAACTTATTTGAGTATCAGAAGAGACCATTCAATCTTTTGTAACATTCAAAGTATATAAAACAGTCAGTTTAACAGAATCAACGTAATTACTAATCAGCTGACCTACGATTTATTTAAGTTCTATAAATATTATATACTTCCAAAGGAAGGTGTCAAACGCGGAGCTGTGTTTAATGAAAAAATAAATACGTATTTAGCAGTTTAAGTACAAACAATTGTGACATTGTATTTGCGGTTTTTGTAATCAATTTCTTTGATAATAGAAGTTCTAAAACATCCCTAGCCCTTACTCCCTTTCACAATTCCATTATGGCACGGTCAAGAAAACAGTCCAGACGAGATGCTTTCTTAATGTCTTTAATGAAAGATAGAAATACTGTTTCAAGTGAAATAGTTTATAATTTGAATCTCTGTGTCTTTATATATTTCACGGGGGGTCAACTTCCTATTATTATGTATGTGAAGTTAGCAGCCGGTTCGTTATTCGTTATTCGATATTCAATATCCAACCAGCTGCTAGCAGCCGGTTGGATATTCAAAATCTGGTGAAAAATAATACGAAAATTAAATACTTGATAACATAAAAAGCATGATTTTCATAGTTAAAAGGACTGATAAGATATGTAGAAAAATCGTTAAATGACCTTTTTAAGCTGTCGTAATTTCTCGTTGTCCTCGCATGTAAACCCTTTTCCATGTTATATATTTTGTCTTTATGTAATATAGAGTTTTGTCAATAAAACGACTTCAAAGATGTACTTCTGTGTATAATGTTTCTAAAGACAAAAAGAAAAACCCATAACTCAAGAAATATTGATAACTATAAATAGAAATATATATGGAGAGCCAAAAAAATAATTTTTCAGTCACAAGCTGTCAAAATTTTAGGACAAAGGGCACAGGATAATGGTGAGAGCCCCCTGAACTCTCAATCTTTCTAATATTTTACAGACATGTAGTCAATAGGTAGATACAAACGTGACTAAAAGGAATTTGGGTACACTTCATGTCTTCTATGTTTACGGTACGCCCAAAGTGCCAGTTGGATATTCAAATTTTATATCAAAAATCGACCCGAGACCGCTTAAATGAGGTTGAGACCCCCCTGGTCTTTCAATGTCCATAAAATTCAATCAAATCATTGACTCTGTATATATAAAGGTTGTATAAGATGGATTTTTGAGAATAACATCATCTTCAATATCAACGGAGTGCTTAGATTGTCACTTTTCAGTCAAAAAATGTCAAAATCTTAGGACAAAGGGCACAGGGTAATTGTGAGAGCCCCCTGATCTCTCAATCTTTCTAATATTTTACAGACATTTAGTCAATAGGTAGATACAAACGTGACTAAAAGGAATTTGGGTACACTTCATGTCTTCTATGTTTACGGTACGCCCAAAGTGCCAGTTGGATATTCAAATTTTATATAAAAAATCGACCCGAGACCGCTTAAATGAGGTTGAGACCCCGCCCCCCCCTGGTCTTTCAATGTCCATAAAATTCAACCAAATCATTGACTCTGTATATATAAAGGTTGTCTTAGATAGATTTTAGAGAATAACGTCATCTTCAATATCAACGGAGTGCTTAGATTGTCACTTTTCAGTCAAAAAATGTCAAAATTTTAGGACAAAGGGCACAAGGTAATGGTTAGAACCCCCTGATCTCTCAATATTTCTAATATTTTACAGACATTTAGTCAATAGGTAGATACAAACGTGACTAAAAGGAATTTGGGTACACTTCATGTCTTCTATGTTTACGGTACGCCCAAAGTGCCAGTTGGATATTCAAATTTTATATCAAAAATCGACCCAGACTGCTTAAATGAGGTTGAGACCCGCTGGTTTTTCAATGTCCATAAAATTCAACCAAATCATTGACTATGTATATATAAAGGTTGTATTAGATAGATTTTTGAGAATAACGTCATCTTCAATATCTACGGAAGGCTAAGATTGTCACTTTTCAGTAAAAAAAAATGTCAAAATTTTAGGACAAAGGGCACAGGGTAAATGTGAGAGCCCCCTGATCTCTCAATCTTTCTTATATTTTACAGACATTTAGTCAATAGGTAGATACAAACGTGACTAAAAGGAATTTGGGTACACTTCCTGTCTTCTATTTTTACGGTACGCCCAAAGTGCCAGTTGGATATTCAAATTTTATATCAAAAATCGACCCGAGACCGCTTAAATGAGGTTGAGACCCCCCTGGTTTTTCAATGTCCATAAAATTCAATCAAATCATTGACTGTATATATAAAGGTTGTGTTAGATAGATTTTTGAGAATAACGTCATCTTCAATATCTATTGAGGGCTTAGATTGTCACTTTTCAGTCAAAAAATGTCAAAATGTTACGACAAAGAGCACAGGGTAATGGTGAGAGCCCCCTGATATCTCAATCTTTCTAATATTTTACAGATATTTAGTCAATAGGTAGATACAAACGTGACTTTAAGGAATTTGGGTACACTTTCTTTCTTTTATGTTTACGGTGCGCCCAAAGTGCCTGTTGGAAATTCAAATTATATAGCGAAAACCTACCCGAAACCGCTTAAATGAGGTTGAGACCCACCTGGTTTTTCAATGTCCATTAAATTCAACCAAATCATAGATTCTATATATATAAATATTGTATCAAAAGGGGAATGCTGTTGAATGGACTGTTAGCTTCTAGGACCAAAGCAGAACCCTAGTAGAATCGAGGACCTTGTTTCAAGTACAAACAGGCACCATAGGTGTCGGGGAAGATTTACAGACCTTTACAACGCACCTTCACACAGCTCACTCAAGCACCCTTTTTGATGTAAGTTCCAGGTCCAAATGCATGATTGCTGACGGCTATTTCAACCAGGCAACTTTGGGCTCCAACATCTCATGCTGGCAGAATTGAGCTCGCCAACATAGGAATGACTTGCATTGTCCTTCCCGCTTACATGGGTAGGAATCCACTTTCTTTTTGAATGTTTTTCTCAATTGGGTAGTGCTTATTTCCATAGTTGTACCACTAGAAACGTTTCGAAGGAGCTTGGTGATCTTTTCAATCTGTTGCGGGGTAATCACATCTTGTGTTTACCTTGCAGGTTTGTGTGGGATAAACGAATGGTGACCGGGCAACCTTTTTTTAGCTGCTCCGTGTAATTTATTAGCTTGACCTTTTATCAAATTCAACCCATATTTTGATAGACTGTTTTCTAATACCTCTCGAAGATGAAAGCGGATGGTGATATGTTTACTGCGGAGATTGATAGGATCACCGTCTTGGTCGGTTAGGTATGTCTGCATGCGATTGAAAAGCTGTAGATATTGGACTGTTGGGTGGAGTTTACGTAGCTTACATTGATGATGCCACTGTTCACCAAGATGCTGTTGATACTGCTGATGCTAACAATGTAGTCAATCTCTTCGTAACCGTTTGTTGCCTGATCAAATGTGTAGAGCTGTCGCTTAAATCCCAATACGGTGTTCGATTCCTTAAATTATAGGGGGTGAACCGGGTAAAATGCGGCTATTGTTTCCAGGGACAAGGATGGAAACCCCTTGCTTTTAGTCTGTGTGGTCGACGATTTACTGTAACAGTGTGGTGTCCATGTACTAGTATTCATTAAATACCGACGTTCATCTTCTGACCGTCCAATTCGAACTGGAGGACTCCTTCGGAGATTGGAAGTAAAAATGCTTCGGTGTTGTCGGGAACATTACGCTATAATTCCGCTCGAATCTGGAAGTCCACTCGGGCGAATGACTTACCTCGATTACAAACAGCGGCTATAGGTAAATAAAATCAGAGGGGTTGACACCACCGTTACTGAGAAGGTTTTCAATGTCGTAGAATTTCTTTCTGAAGTCTACAGCCTCCTTGAACACTCTGGCAACCTTGTTTTGTAAAAATCACGCATTAAAGTCGACGGCTGAGTCGCGTTCAGCTTTGAGGGTGACATGGACACTTTGTGAGAGAGGACCCAAGAGATCTTATACAGGATTATTTTTGCCACGTTATTGACGGCGGCAGCCCTCGTAATGGCATTGGCATCTGAATAGCGAATGAGTGGAAGTTCTTGCCTGAACCCGTACACTATTTTATAGTAATAATCCCATAATATGTTTCAGGGGAATGGCAAACGAGTACGATCCTTTGTTGGTGCGCTTGGTGATAATGTATTCACGCCAGGCTGTAAATCCAGTGTTCTCAGTCACGGCATCGGTAGAAGAATCCTTATACCACAGTCGGTTGAGACCCTGCGTTTTGAAGAAGTCGTCGAGGAAGGTTTACATTCCCAGCATAGCGGTGGCGATGCCGGGTCGTTAATGTGTTCAATCTGCTGACCGGAGAGTCGATATCATATAGTTTAAGAGATACATGATACCATTGTGAATGAGATCAACGTCTGCATATGCAGTGCTGTCGTGATTTTGAAGTCTTCCTTCTACTAAGAAATAACGCTCGATTGGGTGAAGGAACAGGTCTTGCGTTTCGATGTTGATTCGGATCTCCGCTTCAGAGTTGGTAAGTAGGGCTCCGGCTTAAGGTACGAATTCGTGAACCTGGTATTAATATTTTTTAAGAATTCCATCGTAGGTTAACCCTACTGTGATTGTAAGGATGTCAGACATTATGGATTTAGTGATAGCTTTGGACAAAATCATGGACGGTAGCGATGCCACAGGAGATGAGATTGTTTAACTGTGTTTGGTTGTGGGGCTTACTGCGTTTAATACTGAGCTGTTTATTGGGCTTGCTGCGCTAGACACTGGGTTTTCGAAGGCGGTTCACTTTTTTCAACGACATGGTCGACGACTTTGGCCACCCCCTTTCAACTCCTATCATGGCTGCATTGGTGTAAGCGCTCATAGTCTTACTTTCCAAGGCCTTGGCAGCAGAGGAGGTGAACATGCGACCAGCGATACCGGCGATAGTGTCAAACAAACTACCGCCGTATGCATACTTTCGAGCAAAACATTAAACATTTATTTACAGGATACTACGATGGAAATGCTTATATTCCTTGGTGCTGATGTATTCGCCTTTCTTCATGGCATCGAGGATCGCCACAATCTCGTTGCACACGCCATTATTTCAAGCACGGTCGGCAGCGTTACACAGATCCAGGTGATATATGAAGGAGCTAGTTAAAGTCAGAGTGTAGAAAAACGGTTTGCAGTCCGCTACAATGCTTATCTTGCTTTAGATGTGCGACACAATATTCGTCCACTTGTAACTTTTTATCGCCTTCGGGTTCTAGAGAGGGTCAATTGCCTTGTCGATTTATGGTACCGAAACTGTTCAGGATCTCTGCATAGTCGACAAGGTTTTAAAAGCTTCGGGCTCAAACGATTCTTGTTTCTTTTTCACCATGAGTTCCGTCTTGGTCGGTTAGGTATGTCTGCATGCGATTGAAAAGCTGTAGATATTGGACTGTTGGGTGGAGTTTACGTAGCTTACATTGATGATGCCACTGTTCACCAAGATGCTGTTGATACTGCTGATGCTAACAATGTATTCAATCTCTTCGTAACCGTTTGTTGCCTGATCAAATGTGTAGAGCTGTCGCTTAAATCCCAATACGGTGTTCGATTCCTTAAATTATAGGGGGTGAACCGGGTAAAATGCGGCTATTGTTTCCAGGGACAAGGATGGAAACCCCTTGCTTTTAGTCTGTGTGGTCGACGATTTACTGTAACAGTGTGGTGTCCATTTACTAGTATTCATTAAATACCGACGTTCATCTTCTGACCGTCCAATTCGAACTGGAGGACTCCTTCGGAGATTGGAAGTAAAAATGGCAGCAGAGGAGGTGAACATGCGACCAGCGATACCGGCGATAGTGTCAAACAAACTACCGCCGTATGCATACTTTCGAGCAAAACATTAAACATTTATTTACAGGATACTACGATGGAAATGCTTATATTCCTTGGTGCTGATGTGTTCGCCTTTCTTCATGGCATCGAGGATCGCCACAATCTCGTTGCACACGCCATTATTTCAAGCACGGTCGGCAGCGTTACACAGATCCAGGTGATATATGAAGGAGCTAGTTAAAGTCAGAGTGTAGAAAAACGGTTTGCAGTCCGCTACAATGCTTATCTTGCTTTAGATGTGCGACACAATATTCGTCCACTTGTAACTTTTTATCGCCTTCGGGTTCTAGAGAGGGTCAATTGCCTTGTCGATTTATGGCACCGAAACTGTTCAGGATCTCTGCATAGTCGACAAGGTTTTAAAAGCTTCGGGCTCAAACGATTCTTGTTTCTTTTTCACCATGAGTTCCAAGAGGTCAAGGGTTCCTTTGTACCCCAGAGCATTCCCGAAATATCATCACCGTCAGACGTAACTGGTTAGCTTCCGATGAAGATACCATCGTTTTCAGATCGCGATCTAAAGGTGTGGCCGGCGGAAGGATTGTTACTGAGCTGCAAATACTGCTGTGCTCGAGGTCCGAGGATGTTGTCTGAAGCTGGTGCAATGGGTAGTGGGTAGGCAAACTTTGGTGGTGGAGGAGGAGGGAGGACTGTCACTGCTGCAGGAAGGTATACAATTGTTTTGGTATTGTTGAATCTGCCTCTCGCTGAGCCTTAACCACAGGCTTAACACCTTTGAAAGGTCCCGGTTGAGTACAATCTTCTCGAGGCGATGCTGCAGGTTACTGGCTTGAATCTTCCGCTTGATCTCTTGCAACTCCCTGGCGAGCGCCTCACACTGTTTAGTGTCTGTAATTTTTAAAACGTCATTTATTTATAGCGTTGTCATGACCCCCCTAAGCGATGGTTCGAACACATCTAAGAGTTTGTTTGAACACCCCTAAGCGTTGGTTTTCTGAAACCAAAGACATACATCTATCAAAAGGTAAAAAAAAAATCACATGCATTTCTGCTTGTTTTTTTAATAAAATTGAATTGAAAAGATCGATCTTTTTTAGCTATTGGATCAATGTCTTTATCCTAACAATCCAAGATAAAATCAATTTAGGTCACCCAAAACCACTATTCCCAATTCAATGTTTTTAGACCCTGTTTTTGATCTTTCGGTCCTATCGTCAACAAATTTAAAATTCATGGTAATCATACCCGGTACGCCTGTTTTTTTCATCCAATAGCTCACAATTTGAAGAGCTCATTCGGTCCCTCTCTTTGCCAAATTGTTTGTCAGCGGCTTGTTTAATCTCTCAAAACCCCAAGTGGGAATAGTTGCCCCCTTCCAGAATAAGGTTTTAATTTTTGTCTACCTATTAACTAAATTTCTGCATAATATAAGAAAGATTGAGACATTGGGGGATTCTTACCATTGCCAAGTGTCCTTTGTCCTACATGTAAAAGTTTGACAATATGTAGCTGAAAATTGACAATAAAAGGCCTCCATAAATATCGAATATCACAATATTCTGGGAATTCTTTCTAGTACAACCTTTATATACACAGCGTCTATGATTTAATTAAATTTAATAGACATTGAACAACCAGTGGGTCTCACGCTCATTTAAGCGGTCTCGGGTCGATTTTTGATATAAAATTTGAATATCCAACTGGCACTTTGGGCGTACCGTAAACATAGAAGACAGGAAGTGTACCCAAATTCCTTTTAGTCACGTTTGTATCTACCTATTGACTAAATGTCCGTAAAATATTAGAAAGATTGAGAGATCAGGGGGCTCTCACCATAACCCGGTGCCCTTTGTCCTAAAAATTTGACATTTTTTGACTGAAAAGTGACAATCTTAGCCCTCCGTAGATATTGAAGATGACGTTATTCTCAAAAATCCATCTAATACAACCTTCATATATACAGAGTCAATGATTTGGTTGACTTTTATAGTCATTGAAAGACCAGGGGGGTCTCAACCTCATTTAAGCGGTCTCGGGTCGATTTTTGATATAAAATTTGAATATCCAACTGGCACTTTGGGCGTACCGTAAACATAGAAGACAGGAAGTGTACCCAAATTCCTTTTAGTCACGTTTGTATCTACCTATTGACTAAATGTCCGTAAAATATTAGAAAGATTGAGAGATCAGGGGGCTCTCACCATAACCCGGTGCCCTTTGTCCTAAAAATTTGACATTTTTTTACTGAAAAGTGACAATCTTAGCCCTCCGTAGATATTGAAGATGACGTTATTCTCAAAAATCCATCTAATACAACCTTCATATATACAGAGTCAATGATTTGGTTGACTTTTATAGTCATTGAAAGACCAGGGGGGTCTCAACCTCATTTAAGCGGTCTCGGGTCGATTTTTGATATAAAATTTGAATATCCAACTGGCACTTTGGGCGTACCGTAAACATAGAAGACAGGAAGTGTACCCAAATTCCTTTTAGTCACGTTTGTATCTACCTATTGACTAAATGTCCGTAAAATATTAGAAAGATTGAGAGATCAGGGGGCTCTCACCATAACCCGATGCCCTTTGTCCTAAAAATTTGACATTTTTTGACTGAAAAGTGACAATCTTAGCCCTCCGTAGATATTGAAGATGACGTTATTCTCAAAAATCCATCTAATACAACCTTCATATATACAGAGTCAATGATTTGGTTGACTTTTATAGTCATTGAAAGACCAGGGGGGTCTCAACCTCATTTAAGCGGTCTCGGGTCGATTTTTGATATAAAATTTGAATATCCAACTGGCACTTTGGGCGTACCGTAAACATAGAAGACAGGAAGTGCACCCAAATTCCTTTTAGTCACGTTTGTATCTACCTATTGACTAAATGTCCGTAAAATATTAGAAAGATTGAGAGATCAGGGGGCTCTCACCATAACCCTGTGCCCTTTGTCCTAAAAATTTGACATTTTTTGACTGAAAAGTGACAATCTTAGCCCTCCGTAGATATTGAAGATGACGTTATTCTCAAAAATCCATCTAATACAACCTTCATATATACAGAGTCAATGATTTGGTTGACTTTTATAGTCATTGAAAGACCAGGGGGGTCTCAACCTCATTTAAGCGGTCTCGGGTCGATTTTTGATATAAAATTTGAATATCCAACTGGCACTTTGGGCGTACCGTAAACATAGAAGACAGGAAGTGCACCCAAATTCCTTTTAGTCACGTTTGTATCTACCTATTGACTAAATGTCCGTAAAATATTAGAAAGATTGAGAGATCAGGGGGCTCTCACCATAACCCTGTGCCCTTTGTCCTAAAAATTTGACATTTTTTGACTGAAAAGTGACAATCTTAGCCCTCCGTAGATATTGAAGATGACGTTATTCTCAAAAATCCATCTAATACAACCTTCATATATACAGAGTCAATGATTTGGTTGACTTTTATAGTCATTGAAAGGCCAGGGGGGTCTCAACCTCATTTAAGCGGTCTCGGGTCGATTTTTGATATAAAATTTGAATATCCAACTGGCACTTTGGGCGTACCGTAAACATAGAAGACAGGAAGTGCACCCAAATTCCTTTTAGTCACGTTTGTATCTACCTATTGACTAAATGTCCGTAAAATATTAGAAAGATTGAGAGATCAGGGGGCTCTCACCATAACCCTGTGCCCTTTGTCCTAAAAATTTGACATTTTTTGACTGAAAAGTGACAATCTTAGCCCTCCGTAGATATTGAAGATGACGTTATTCTCAAAAATCCATCTAATACAACCTTCATATATACAGAGTCAATGATTTGGTTGACTTTTATAGTCATTGAAAGACCAGGGGGGTCTCAACCTCATTTAAGCGGTCTCGGGTCGATTTTTGATATAAAATTTGAATATCCAACTGGCACTTTGGGCGTACCGTAAACATAGAAGACAGGAAGTGCACCCAAATTCCTTTTAGTCACGTTTGTATCTACCTATTGACTAAATGTCCGTAAAATATTAGAAAGATTGAGAGATCAGGGGGCTCTCACCATAACCCTGTGCCCTTTGTCCTAAAAATTTGACATTTTTTGACTGAAAAGTGACAATCTTAGCCCTCCGTAGATATTGAAGATGACGTTATTCTCAAAAATCCATCTAATACAACCTTCATATATACAGAGTCAATGATTTGGTTGACTTTTATAGTCATTGAAAGACCAGGGGGGTCTCAACCTCATTTAAGCGGTCTCAGGTAGGTTTTCACTATATATTTCTTTTTTGGGCGTTCCATAAATATTTCTATTTATATTTCTTAATGTTTTCTAGAGTAAGCGGTTTTTCTTATTGTTTTAAGAATTATCATGTATAAAAGTAAATCTTTGCAGTTTTTTATTGACACCAATTTATATTATATAAAGACAAATTTGCAACTTAGAAAAGGGTTTATATTCGAGGACAACGAGAACTTACAACAGCTTGAAGAGGTCATTTTGATAAGTTCCTACGTATCTTATCAGTCATCTTAACCATGAAAATCATGCTTTTAATGTTATCAAGTATTTCTTTTTTTTTAATGATTTTCATCAAAATTTTGAATATCCAACCGACTGCTAGCAGCAGGTTGGATATTGAATATCGAATATCGAATAACGAACCGGCTGCTAACTTCACATACATCCTATTATTGGGTATACGGGGATGTGCCAAAAATATGGGTCATAATTTTGCGAGATTTTATATAAAAATGACTCTCCTTTTTAATGACATCCTATGATATATACATGTATATTGATTTAGGGTATGATCTACATATCATATATAAATATGCTATTGAGAATCATACATTATTAATGGTCAATTATTATATTAAATTAAATCCATTCATTTCAAAAATTCAAAGCTTTGTTGACAGTAAATTTATAACTAGAAGACACCTGTGAAATCGCGAGGAATTAGAGCGTATGTATACTGTAAACAAAACAAAACTGGAGAATTTCTGGAGAGACGCGCGTTTCGTATATAAAACACTCATCAGTGACGCTCGATTTGAAACATGTTAAAAATGCCAAATGAAGTACGAAGTTAAAAGGCATTGAAGACCAAAAATTGCTTAAAGTTTTGCCTAATACAGCTAAAGTAATCTATTCCTGAGGTAGAAAAGTTTTAGAATTTTAACAATTTAAAGTTTTGTTAACAGTTAATTTATAATAACGAACATATCAATGATAATTCAACTCAATACAGAAGTGCTTACTACTGGGCTCGTGATACCCTCGGGGAAATAAATCTCCACCAGCAGTGACATCGGTCAAGTAGTTGTAAATAAACTCATCATAGATACCAGGAATTTTTTGTTTTCTTAATTTATATTTACGCCAGACACGCGTTTCGTCTACAAAAGCTTTATCAGTAAAGCTAGGATAGAACACACTATACTAGTTTGAGTAAGGTATTTTGGTATTTCTAGCTTGTTTGTTTTAATTTGTGGTCACAAAAAAAGCACATTCAGGTATTGCGGGGGTACTTTTGGATTATCGACAGATCAAAAACTCAGACACAAATTTATCATGAAGGATCTATGAATGCTTACTATACATGTATTCTGCAGTGATTCGCATGTTTCATACTTATTCAACATCAAAGGTTAGCTAATATAAAACTATTATTGTTTTTCTATAGATATTTTATAAGCCATGACACAGGCGAGTTCGTCTTGTTTCGACATCGGACAAAACCTATTGAGGTATGTAATAAATAGTACATGGAAAGAACAGTCATACTGTATATGTGCATTTTTATTGAACATAGCCTTCTTGCTTGCCCAAATATTTCTACAACATGGTTATGTTTTTGTTTTTCTTGTCACAAAAAAGGTGTCCGGTTTTAACAAAGGAAAAATTATCAACCGTAGAAATCTTTATTTATGCATGTAATGTCTTTGAACATTTGATTTTGAATAATCTGATAAGGAATTTTCCAGGTTGAAGTTATACATTAAATCAAATGTTATTTAAACCTGGTAACCTCTGTGTTTTGTCATTAACAGCTAGTCTCTCTTTTCTATAATAACAGAAATACAAAATATATGAATATAAATGCTTATAATCTATCTTTTCATATTATTATTCTGCAAATATGATAATATTGAGTAGAATAACATTTTGTTGATCCTTGTTCAGTTGGGTTTTTTTTTATGCATTTTTTTCCAAATAAGTTGATATGCATTGTTTCCATTACACAAGTAAGAATAGGCAAAATGCGTCACAAGGATAAGAGAAATCGAGATGAATAATGTGCATTATCTTACCTCCTATACTTTTCTAGGAATGTGATTGGTTAAAAGCGTCCTCGTGGAAACCGTGTATATTTGAAATTAGGTTAGTAGGGAGGCGGGACTTATTTCATACACGGTTAGTAGTGGTGTTACGTCCCTTTAGAGAAACAAAACAGTACTGAAAAAAAATCGTAAAGGTTTCAACAGACGAAGAAATTGATGATTAAGACAACACATTTAAATCTAGCAAATTGTCATTGTTGGTATCTGTTTTTGTAAGATCAATGTAGTAGTTTCTTAATCATGTTTATGCTAACTGTATTGACAACTTGCTCATTTTGATAGGTCACTGGTCTAAATTTTTTACGTTAAGATAGTCGGTAAGATAAATTCGTGACATAGTGTGCTAATGACGTAATACGGTATAAATTCCATATGGGGATTCGAGCTTCGCTCTCACCCCATATGATATTTAATGACCCCACATATACCGTATTAGGTCACTAGCACATTTATGTAACTAATATTACAACAAACCATCAACCGTCTCTTTTCTTTCATATGTAACAACAGACGTGAGTGTTAAATTTACTTCCAGATACACACCATTCAAAGGCGGGATGATCGCTTCGAATATGCTTCTAATTGTGCTATTATAGTTCGGGCTTCAACAGACATGTTTGTTATATATGGTTGCAACAAACCAACCAGGTGGATTGCAAGAAGA
Organism: Mytilus edulis; assembly: GCA_019925275.1. Lineage (NCBI taxonomy): Eukaryota > Metazoa > Mollusca > Bivalvia > Mytilida > Mytilidae > Mytilus > Mytilus edulis. The sequence continues at coordinate 127,417,457 of CM034360.1, read as the reverse complement.
CTTAACTGTAAAAGAGCACATCAGTTTCTTGAAGTTTTAGAAAAAGGACACGAGTATGAGGTGATAATCTTCTAACATTTGTCTAAACGCACGAATCAATGCTTGATTATGAAATTTCAATTTACAATCAATAAAATGACGTTTGATGTCAATGTTTAATTGATATGGCGGCTTTGAAATTCCATATAACACTCAAAAATAAAACAAAACTCATTGATCATTATACCAAGATACCACGTTCATAATATGTCACACCAGGCCTTGAAGTCAGAAAACTCTCGAGATTGTTTTTTGTACTCATACTCCACAATCAACCAATCAAAACGCTGAATTTCATGTTTCGAGCATGAGTGTTGGATAAAGACAAAATAGTAAAAGGTTGGCAAAATTATTTACACAACTAAGACTATTTTAGGGGATAGTAAACCCGACATATTTTGAACAATTTACATGAAATTAGAAAATTTTCCAATGTAAGGTTTAATATGTAATTCATTGGTTGGCTATTGAGTTCATGGTACACTCTGGTACGAAATATCTAAAAGCAATAGCATCGACATAGTGATAATGGAAACTTATTTAACATTTTGATATATTTTGATTTGTTTGGGCAGATAGATAAGAACTTAAAAACAGTTTGATTCAGAATGTATTCTTCTGACGTTTCAGTGTCGTTGAATTATCATTCTGGAATTATTCTCAAAACATGTGAAACAAAAGGAAAATATAAATGAATTTAAGAAATATATTAATAATGAAACATAACTCTCTGAAAAAAAATGTGCATGTACGATGAACAATTTTTGAAAAATCTAGTTTTCAAATTTTCCGACCAACCAAGTTAGTCTTTTTAGCCAAAATTTAGAAAATAGAAGTGGTGGTACAAACATTTTTTTTTTAAGAATCATATATATCCAATATCATTTTTGTCTTTTCAAGTTTCTTAGATATGTATTTTTTAAATCATTTATAACAAAAAAGTAATAGTAAGATGGATTTTGTTCTTAAAACTGAGAAAAATCACAAAGCAATAAGGCCTTCATTTGGCCCAAAATTTACTGCAAATTCGAAATTTATCATGTGTATTCTTAAATAGCTGGAAAAAAACCCGTTTTCATGGCAACAAATCATAATTTATTTTGCATATTTTGTAAAATTTCGTGATTTTCCTTATTTTTCACCAAATTTCATGTATAGTTTAGATTGAAAAAAGTATGTTCGCACCGAAGAAACAACTTTATATTTGGTGGGATCAGGTCAATAGTAATAGTAAAGCTTCTGTTAAAATTATTTTGTTGTTTCCTGTCTGCGCACGATGTTTCCTTAACAGAAATAAAGATGGAAAATCTGTATTTTCATCGTTTTATTTTAAATAGTACATATCATGACGTAATTGTGACGTCATCAGGTAAAAATCTTCATGTTTTTCTTTTATATTTCTTGATCCTATGCATTTCTAAAATTTATGTGCCAATGTGAAACAGATATCAAACATTTTATTTTTTTTGGGCCAAATCCAGGCCTGAAAGTCATATGAAACGAGTGAGTGGTGAAAAAAATGTTTATCCAATTCTTGAACCAATGCATGTATATATCATAAAATTAGTCCTCTGTGCACGATTTTCTCTTTTTTTACGCAAATTTACGTATAATCGTCAATTTTTTTTTCTCTGTCAATTATGGCTGCTCATTAAATGCCGTGTTTTGATGCCGAGGTTTGCCGAGTATCACCTTATAGTAAACAAATAACAAAAAGCATGGGTATTGAGCACGGGTTTAACATTTACAATCAGAAACATGTTTATTTTAATGACAGATCCATGCGTATTGCGATCACCGGATTTTTACGAGGGTTACGCTCAGGTCACTATGCATACGGAAAATATGTCGGCGAATTGCTTCCTTGAAGGAAGCTATTAAAAATAAGTAAACTTCTTCTAAATGTGGACAAATTAACGAAATTTCCCCAGAAAAAGGTATATGTACATAAGTTGTATAATGAAAACTATCCATTTAATTACAAAAAAAAACATAAGCACATTTTTTTTTTAAATTGTGGTTTCTTATGACTTTAATGCCACTACTCTTATTTGACAGCATGGTTAATTTGGTCCAAAAAAAAAAGAATCAAAATATGATAAAACATTCTTATATTAACACCTACCTATGATTTTAAGTTATAAGTGTAAAACTCAGGTTTTTATGCTGGCAATATTTGAAAAATATTAGAAATTCCATCAAAGCAATGGTTTATAATAGTACGCCAATGTGTATGTGTTTATGATTCAAAGGTAGTATTACCAACTGGAACACGTATAACAGTACAAGTAAACAAGTTTTGGTTAAATATTGCCATTGCCGTTTCTTCACTGGACTGGAAAGAAACCGAAGGATTATGTGGAACATACAATGACCAAATTGACGATGATTTTACTAACAGAAAAGGGAACATTGTTAACCAAACGGAATTTATGAACAGCTGGAAGTAAGTACGCATTAATATTATACAAACCAGGGCATACGGTACTTAGTATTTTCCGCAAAAGGCAAATTTTTAAAGTAAATGCAAATAGTCACATCTAGAAATTAAATTCACGACTTCTGTAAACAGAACAACAATTTTTTTTTTTTTAAAGTTGCAAAATTCAGTAACCACGACTTGAGCAAAAAGGTGACAAATCAAATGACTTATTGTATACTTGCTGTTCGTTATGAGCCTAGGCTCCGGGTTGAAGACCGTACCTTGACCTATAAAAGTTTACTTCATAAATTGTGACTTTGGGGAGTTGTCTCATTGGCACCAATACCACATCTATTCAATTGGTTCACTTTCACCAATCTGATTAAGATATAGCTCCTGTCTGTAAGTAGTTATTTTAAAGATCTAAGAACTATCCCGTTTTACTTTCTGTTCTCGTTATCATTACATCGGCCAATAAAGTCGCATCTTCCTTTTGCTTTATGTGTCCGTTATTTTGACAAAAACTGAAGAATCCGAAAGATATAAATAAAAACATGAAAAACAATAGGAAGTAGATTGGAGAATTTGTATATCCCTGTAGGCAAACCTTATTCACGTCAGCTTTAAATTATTCACATTGCATTTTTTACACTTACTAGAGTCGAAAGAAGCCAAAGCCTATTTATAGCAAAAGCCAGAACAGAGAAAATGAAAACTGAAACTTTGTACTGTACTTGTTACAACGAGTCTTTTATAGAAGAAATACATGAAGAAATACAAAAAACGGCAGACTGCACATGGAAGGATAGCTTACCGCTGTGTAAGCCTGTAAACTGGAAGGAAAATACATGTCAGAACTATGGAAGAACAAAACGGGAAATAGCAGATGATTTTGAGTTTGATGTTCCACTTGATGTGGTTAAGTTTAGGGAGGGCCCAAAGGTGATGAGCATTAATTTTTAAGATTTGTCTGTGCTTTTGATTATATTTAGTTAGAGATATATTTTTGTTCCCATCTTAATTTAAAACAATGTAATTCACAATTTAATATCGTTATTCAACAGTTTTAAAAACCACATTTCTAATCTATTTTGAATAGTTTTTACATTTCATCTCAAACATTACTTCAATTTTGTGTATGATATACTACTACGATTGCTTTTCGGTTGATAATGAAAGGATACAAACAAAGTGATTCGTCATGTACATGCATTATAAATGTAAGTGAGATACATCAAGAATGTATATCAACTATATAGTACGTAAGTGACATAATTCTGAAATCTCAGCCATTACAGATAGTGTAGGCCTTATTCCGTCTAACGAATATAAACAGAATCATTGAACATTGTATATTATAGAAACAAAATAAACAAAGTGTTCCATATTTGTTAAGGTTATTTTCTTTTAACATTAATAGTTATATCGCACGACTAGCTAGATCAGTGGCGCACACACACTTCCTGGATAAGTTTTACTCAGTATTTTGATTTCATTTTCAGTATTATACCGATACAGATACAGAATAAATAAATATTTTTTTTATGGGTGGATAGTTCATTGAAATAGACAAATGTTGCGCATGCGTGAAACCGGATTTTACTTGTTCATTCAGAATCTTATAAAAAACAAACAGAAAAAGCCAATTCCAAACTTTTTTTAATTTCACCTTCAGATATATTGATGATGTTCCATCACTGTATAATCCCAATCTCAGTCATGACTTGCATCTCATATATCCCGACTGAAACGGCTCCTGATATTTTACCTTACAAATATAGATTTATAGATAAATATTTTATGAGTGTATGATACTACGCCCCTAACAGGAGGGATCGATATATATATGATAGAGACATAATTTTCTAATAAACTTAATCGTAATCAAGTCTCTGGCGTAGGCGTGTCAGTAATTGCTGGTAGTCCTTCGTTGGTATTTGTATCGTTGTCATTTTTCTTAGTTTCTTTTGTTGCCTATTCTGATATCGGATTCGGACTTCTTGTCAACTGAATTTCACTGTGAGTACTGATGTGTGTTTGGGTTTCTACATTGACTAGAAATAGAAAGGGTAGGTGAGATGTCACAAAATATGATTCAAATGTACCCAACTGCATTATTGACCTATGTTAGTCTCGTGTGATTTTTTAATCTAAGTTTATCTCAATTGTTATTTTAAAGTTTATGAAGACGTAAAGTATCACTGAACTAGTGCCGGTTTATGTTTTAGGGCCAGCTGAAGCACGCTTCCGGGTTCAAGATTTATCGCTGTGTTGAAGACGTATTTTTAATGGTCTCTTTTGTCGGGTTATTGTCTCTTTGGCACATTCCCTATTTACAATCGCAAAATTATCTCTGGTATTCAACTGCTTTGGTTTTAGATTTTCTGAAACTCATTTTAACAACATATGTTTTCTAATTTTCATTGCAATTTTTTGCTTAGAATGTATTTCTTTTTCCATAGTGATAATAATTCAATACTCTTTCAGGAATTTAAATGGAAGAATGGTTGGAATGAGCAGAAAGCAGTCAATGCCTGTGAATCTTATTTCGAAAAGTCTAAACTGTTTAAATTATGCAGCCAAATAACCCAACCTAGTGGCATTGATATCAAGACATGTGTAGCTGATATACAGGTTATTTCTTAATTTGATGACTAAATTTTACCAGGTCTGCAGTAACATAGTTTTGATATTACACGTTATTGTACTTTTCTTGAAATATATTTAATAATTAGATACCACACTTTGGATTTGGACACATAATTCAAAACTTAAAACGGAAAGGTCAATTGTAATGTTAATCTTTAATTACTACATGTATTTTCGACAGAAATCAGTAGTGTTTCCTGAATGCATTTCTGTTTTTTAAATTTAGATATCTGGTTCAACAGTGTTTCTATCAGCATCATTAGACTCCATGAAAACCGCATGCATCAAGGAAATAAGATCGAACACATCGTTTTGGAAACCAAAGCCAGAATCAAAATTGCAACCAACTACAACTCCGGAACAAAATTTGCAAGTGAGCGTTAGCAAGCAATCAACAACAACTTCCGGAACTGCACGCAACTTGGAAATATTAGAATATGAAGACATTTCAATTTTGGACATCGCAGAAACTGTTTTTAACAATTATTGTCCAAACGATTGTTCGGATTCCGGAATATGTCAGCAGGGTATATACTTGAGTTTTTATTACAAACAAGCAAGTCGACACGATAAAGATATAGTACAGTAGAGTACCACTGTTCACGAATCGATTTAAAAATAAACAAGTAACACAATCACAAATATTCGTAGAAACATACTATTTGATAACAACTGCCATATTTATGACTTGCTACAGGCAAAATGTCAAACATGCCGCTCAAATGACAATATTACGTGACAAGATACAGTAAATTAAACAAAAGAACACGCAGGACAGGGAAATACATAACTGAATAATGATTTTGTTCACGAAAACATGTAAACAACAAAATTACAGCAATCAAAGTACAACTTATCAACAATAGAACGACAGTACGACAAAAAAATAACAAAGGACAGTCAGCAAACCAATACATATTGAACTAAAAGGTCATCAACACGAACCCAATCGTTAAGCGGTGGTGAAGGCAAGTGTTACTGAAAGGTAGGATGGTCCTGTTCCATGTGGTGTAATTACTGTCAGCATTTCAAAAATCCTTAATCAACTTCACAACATAAATCGTATGCAAATGCCGATTGAATAAAAGCAGGTATAATATTGCAATTCTCATTATAAACATTATTAAGATAAACACATTAATTTATCATGTGAATTCGATAATTTTATTTAAAAAAAAACCTGTTACAACATTTAGAATGAACGCCTTCGTCATTTTAACACTTTTTTGTTTAGGGATTTGTCAATGTGAAAATGGATTAGAAGGTGAAGATTGCTCAGTTGACCGCCGGAAAGGACCTGAAGTATTCGGGTTGATTAAGGAATCCTTCTGTGATTTATCAAAAAGACCATGTTCTTTTATATCGGTATTTGGAAATGGATTTTATGCATCCGAAAGAGTTAAATGTCGCATAATGGGAGCAACGGTACATATAATTGATACTATTCAGACAGGAAAAAAATTAATTAAGAAAAAGTTTTTGAAAATAAACAGCTTCTCAGAAAAAAATACAAAGCCCAATTACATCCACATTACCAAACAACCATTTCCATTCAAGTACTAACATTCATGTCTGTTTTCATGGTGTGGAGCTTAGGTTATTTCTCTACATATTTTGTTTTAAGCAAACACATGTCTGTTAGCTAAATATGTAAAACTTAAAAAGATAACTTTGGTTTCAGCAATGTATTTTTTTTTAACTTTAAACTTTGTTAAACTGTATTTGACCGTCACACGCTGTCCGTCAGGCATTAAAAACTATAAGCCTGGTATCTTTCATGGGCTTTTTTTTATAGTTACAAGCTCTCTACTAGTTATTTCCCTTTTAATGTTGGTCTCAGATTATTGTTGCAAAATTGTTTTTCACTCTATCTTTTGGTCGTCTTCATACTGATTTGCTTAAAAATTCACGATTTCCGTTGAGTATAGTGTAAACTGTTTTTTAATGTCTCATTCATTTTATAATGTTGACCATGATAAATTTGTAATTGCCTGCTTAACAATTTCTCTTATTTTAAGCAATGTAAACAACATGTATTAAAAGAAAGGCTGAGGATTACGAAAGGATTAACAAAAGTGAAAATACTTTCTTTCGTGTCTATTTGAATGATTTGCATCATTTTGATTCATAAATTTATAATTTGGAGGCGTTATACATGTTTCGTCAATAAATGACCAATCAATGAGACTCATATGAAAATAAATCTTCAAGGAACTAAAAGATAAAATTAAAAAAATAAAACAGTTTAAAATATTTCAAGTTAAAACGCTAAAGAATGTAATGACTCCAATGAAAGCACCGGTGAGTAATTGTACAAGTTTAGCCTTTCATCTTATTTAATTTATTTACATGCATGTGTAATTATTGTTTTAGATCGAGCAAAACGATGTAAAACCGGTTTCACGCAATGTTACAACTGAAGGATCGTTGATAACTTTTGCTGAAGTCAAATGCCCCCTAGAACAAATGGATGTCAATAAATCACAAATCTTTCCGGTACTGGATGCGTACTTGGTGGCAGTTTCTTTCGATGATATCAAGTATTCAACAGGTTCTCCTATTATAGTGTATGATTCTACATGTACGATCTGCAAGGACGTTAAAGGAACCGTGGACTGTAAAATTAGGGTAAATTATTACAACAGAACAATTTAAACTACCTACTTCTACTACAGAGTAGCTTAAGTAGTATCCTTGTCGCGTAATACAATGTTATATCTTTGTTTTTTTTTATTTTAACTTTTTTAGTTGCAATGTTCAAAGGTTTAAGTGACAAACACAGAGTTCCGATGCAGTAATACCCACTTAAGTATCAATCCTTCCTTAAATTATTCAAAACGAATTAACCCATTGGGTGTTTTAAGCTCCGATTCCGAAAAAATACAGAATACATATGTTACCGCTGCAACCAAGTTTTACGAGGTCATTCAATCAGTAAGTTTTCCAATTTATTTAGTTTGGATCATTTTAAGTAATGAATTTTCGATAAAAAAATCTGGGTGTGTTTATTGTCTTTGTTATCAACCACGTACACGTAATACAAAGTACGTTGTAACTAAGAAATACCCGATTGCGAATTTAATTGCTAGATAGCATCCAAAACACTGCGGCGACACCGTATGAACGAATTACAGGAATTAAGTAATACCTGTGCAGATCATTTTTTTAACGTCGACGCAAGCTGTTCTCTTAAATAAATTGTCTTATTTTCTTATGAAGCAGATTGTGCATTAACCTTTTGTAAATCAAGACGTTTCATTAGGAGCGTGTTATTGACTCAAACACAATAACATTTCAAAGCTAAGAAACATGGTTGTGTGTAGACAAAATTACAACCAAAACCATCGAAAAACCAAGACAGATGTAACAATAAAAAATACATCCACAAGAAACGAAACCAAAATTGAAAGAACATTCATTAAAGTTATGATCCACAACAGGTAAAATGAACCGCAACTTCGGTATTAAAATGTAAAGTCAAAGTTCTTCATAACTCATGTATAGAAATATGTCGCGGATTGCTTTAATAGAAATACATTCATTTTTTTCGTGTTCCTATCAGTGGTGTACGAAATTTTACAATGCGTTTTCAACACCGGTGTAAATTTCGTACAGCCTGAAAGTTAACTTCTACTTATACATAATGTGTCCTACTATAAATGTAAATGCTTTACGGGTTCCTGTTTCTGTCTTAAAGATCAACTAGCTTACATAACGCCCACCCTATTTCCCCATAGTACAGTTTAAAGTCATATTGGCCAATACTCAGCTAATTATAGTCAATAAGGTAGCAAATAAATTTACCGTGTTAATAAATAAAGTATTAACAGTATTCAATTTTTAATCCGAAATTAATAGGATATTTTTTCAAAATGGTTACCCGTCGTTATAAGCATAGGTGTGAGCGTCGTTATCGAATGCATAAGTGTGTCAACTTGCTGTTTAGTATTTGATTTTGTTTGTGAGTGTAGCCTTAACGGGACTTAAGGATATCAATAAACGTGTGGTCAACAAAATGTCCAACACGGCTGAAAATACATCGGAGCTTACAATCAATATGAACAACATAAACTACCAAAAGTGTCATAATTTTGCGCACTTTTGTTACAATATAAACTATCTATTTCTCGTCTTCCATTGAACTAGTTTATAATATAATCTTCATCATCCTATAGTATTGAATACATGATCTTATATGTCTGTCTTTTATACTTTATTCATATGTATAATTATACTTAAGAATTACATGTTAACTTATGTATATCAATAAATCAGAAAATGAGAATACCTTATAATTTTTGTAAATATGCCAATAAAATGTACTTTTATAGGAAGATATTTGCATTATTGAGAGAAAGTGTTACAGAAAGAAACATAAAATGTGTCAAAAACATAAGGCAACCGAATCCAGTCGTCACACTTACAGTTCAGAAATACTTTATCTTGGTGCAACTCTTGGGGGACTTGGAATTGTCGTGGTTCCGACGCTCCTGCTAATGAGAAGGTACTGTTTATTAACTTAAACAAAATCTGATTATTCAAGAAAATGTACACAAAACAATTTTACTATCAGAACTAATTGTATGCCCAGTGTTCGTGATGTATTAGATTGTTCAATGATGTATTAATAAGCATTATCTTGTGAATGCTATAACAAACAACCAACGTAATAAGCTTTAGTATTCTTTAAAAAAAAACACTGGTATATTCCGTTTTTTTATCATACATGTAACGCATGTTAACAGACATGTATTGTCGAAATGCGCATCTGGTGCAAGACAATTGGTACCGTTAATTTCAATAATAAGAGTAATGCAAAGTTCATTACTATTACAAAATATATACAGGGTAATGGCAAAGAGTGGAAGCTTATTAGTTTTTCAACGTTTCTTAATAATTTTCCTAAAGGAAATGCAAAATAGATTTCCAAGTTTATTGCCATGATAGTTATATTCAATATTTCTACATTCATGTGCATACATGTATTATTTAGAATTTTGTTTTTGTTTTTCAGGATGTGAAAAAACTACAATTATCCTATCAATTTAAGATATCAGAAGAAATGCCTTGCTTTTATTATTGATATACCTATAATATACATGATACATTTTACTTTTTTTCACTCTTGTATTAGTTTTGCTAGAATGTACCAGTCATCAACCCTAATAAATTGAAAAGATCAATTAACATTTTATTGAATGCTCAATTGTTATCAGTTCAAAAAATACGAAAACTGTTAAGACCTAAATGCCAACAATTTATCATAATGCATAATCATCGATCAAATCGTATGTAATTATTGTTATCTTAATTATACTTTTGGGAAATATATATAAGATATAGGTTTGCGCCTTTATTTCCTATGTTTTTTTTTTATTTGTGATGCCAATGTTTACAACTGCGTTTTAAATGATATTGCAAAAGATGAGACACTTCTCTTAAAGAGTAACATATAATCAGTGAGTGAAGGCCTTTCACATTAAACTGTTTATATAGTTAGTATTGCGGCGCGCTACCTTCGCGCGGATTCATCCTACAATTGCGCGAGATTAATTATACTATATTATGTCCTCCATTATTTATAAGTTTTCCGAAATTAACAAACTTAATTATACATGTAATTTAATTAAGATATTAAGTATAACCAGTGATTCAAAATTTCCATTATATGATATAAATATTTAGGTAAATAACAGATGCGCGCAAACGTAATTATTGTCATATTCAATTTCGTCCAAACGTAGGTAGCATTTGTGAGCTTTTTTTCTAAAATTAATTTAATATTTTGAGTTTAATTACAAGACTCTACCAAATACTTTCTCTAGATTTGATGCTTGGCCAAAACTGTTTTGAGAAATCTATATTTTTCAGGAAAATGGTACCACATGTGTCTACAACTGAATAATCTTTCATATTGGCAAATTTTATTCGTGAATACTACAATGTAGTTCTAAGTATTGCATTACAGGAACGGAAGATTTAAAGATCTCCTTCAATACTATTATTAATTTTAGTGACAAATGTTAAATTCTGGAACTTTGAGATGGATTTTATGCATTATTTTCTATATTATACAAAAATATTCTATATAATGATGTATTTCACGTATACAATTTATTCATTATACTGACAAGAAGCACCATGGTGTATTGCTTGTTAATATATATACACAATTAATAGTGAAGTTATCTAGCTAGTACCATCACGGGAAACAGTTGTAGATATAAACTACTTGGACAAGTTAACATTCGAAAATTAATGTACATCGTTAAAAATGTTCATGTTATACTTAAATAACAAAACATTGACTATTAAGGATTGATTGCAGTTCCATTCATGAACAAACGTGATGAGGGCACATGCTCCTCGGATCTGGACGACTTGTGTTTTATTTGTATTTTTTTTCATCATAGTACTTATTATTATTGATTTTTTTATTAAATGATTAATACATGTACTTGTTAATCATAAAAAGCAAAATTATACATGCTTGTATCAATATTTACAATTGTAATAATGTGTTTAAAAAATCTACAATGGGTTAAAACAATGTGTACCATTTTGTTTACAATTAAACAAAGTTACACAAGTATACATGTACGTTGATTTGCATTCTTAGATAAGAATTTAAACAGCCTGAAAGTCAAGTTTTAATTGGGAAATATTATATAAGACCGTTTTCGTTTTTCAAGTGGTATATGTTTTTGCTCAACGTTGAGGGCCACGAGGTGCTTACACTGGTTTATTTTGGTTTTTAATGGGAATTTGTTAATCAAAATGTGATTTGAACTGCTTGCTTGTTGTTTTAATGTATTTTTTTAGTACTAAAATTCTTACTATTTACACGTGTTTTGTGTTTTATTTTGAACATAAACAATTTATATTCATTTTTCACAATATCAAACTAATATTATATATATATATATACAACTCGTCTAAACATCAACCCAACAATATATATATATATATCAGTCTAAAGATTTGCACAACGGTACTGATACAAGATGTTATTATACGAAAATGTTGTTATTAAATCGTGTTGTGGGTCCGTGACTGAATTAAAGTATATAACTATGCGTAAGCCTTATTTAAGTATTGGTATTGTCATCTGATAAATTCATGCAGATTATAAGATACACAGTTTTCGCAGCTTTCCAAATCTTTCTGTTTGAACCCGTCGACCTGGAACTTATCAATTATTGGTAATATTAATTATTTGGAAAACAAAAGGTCCTGGAATGGAGTATGTTTTAATCAACAGGATTGTCTTATATTAGTTATAAATAAAGTTGAATTCTTTTATTCGCTGCTTTACGGCATGCCCGCTAACAAATTGAAAACTGTACCTATATATATGCCTTATTTTAAGTCCAGATTTTTAGAATTCGTATTGTTTTCTTAGAAATTCTTACTGATTGAAATACAATAGGGGACAATGATTGAATTTAGTAGTGTCAACCCTGTGATTATGACCCGTATATATAGCAAATTATTAAATCCTAAATACACCGTTTGGTGGTGCGCCTGTAAGATGCGGAACGTACAGATAAGGTAATATGTAACAGATGAATATACTATTAGTATCGGATTCGACCCGGAACTTGTTAATTATTGGCAATATTAAGTATGTGGAAAACAAAAGGGTCTGGGGTGCTGTAATTGTTAATCTACACCATTGTCCTATATTAGCTATATATAAAGTTGAATTCTTTTATTTGTCGTTTTTACCCGATGACGGCTGACAAATTGGACCTCGTTATTTTAGTATTATAGATATATATATATATATATATATATATACAACTCGTCTAAACATCAACCCAACAATGTTAGATCTGTAAATTTGCTTTCGCAAATATATATATAGATTGCCTAACAATGTAATTTTAACACACTATTTAGTATGTAAATATAAGAATGTTTAAAATATTTACAAAATGATGAAAATAAACGCAATATTTCGCTAGACCAACTAGCTTTATCAAGCGTGCATCTATCCAGGTGAAATCGAATGTAGATGATAGTTCTTATATTGCGTTTATTTTCATCATTTTGTAAATATTTTAAACATTCTTATATTTACATACTAAATAGTGTGTTAAAATTACATTGTTAGGCAATCTATAATTTTATTTGTGTAATTGAATTAATCTTTGTACTGATTAATCCACACTCCCATAGATTTGTATGTCATGTGCTGCTATTTATAGGCACTTATATATATATATATATATATATATATATATATATATAATATTAGTCAAATGCGTTTTGTTTAAATAAACTTCTTCACTTTTTTGGTCTTTTGGAAAATGTTGTTTGTGCTGTATTTAGACCCATCTACAACGACATTTGTTTTACATGCACACGTATAAAAATTGCGGTTTTTATCCAACGCAATCATAGGTTTGAACGTAGTTTTCAATTTAGACTCGTTTATATTTTTTCGTTTGGGCTTGTATCATATTTTCCCGCCGGTTTATATTATCCGTTCATCCTATATTGACTCTTAAAATTCAAGAGTCTATCTAAAAATGAGGGTACTTTTCTAAAAATTAGGGTACTTTTTATATGGCCTTCCAAATACCGTTTCGATCCCTAACATCACTGAAGAGACTTAATTGTCGAAATCTGGATCTGGTGTACAAAAAAAATATTGACACTTTATGTTTGTGGCATAACATCGTGGCCACAAGTTAATTGTTTTCTGTTTAGTATTAAATTTATATTATGATCAATTTTGTTACATCTTGTGATCAATTTTATTTGGCAATCGCCAATGGCAGTCAGCAGGTTTAAAGAACATCAGTTGTTCGACCTGTTAGTCAAATGCGTCTTGTTCAGTTTTTTTGGTCTTTCGGAAAATGTTGTTTGTATTTAGACCCTTCTACAACGAAATTTGTTTTACATGCACACGTATAAAAATTTGAGGTCGTCCCTTACTATACATGCTATATAAGATTTGATGATTTGAAAAGCATATGTTGGTCAAAACGGCTTCTACAGTTAAGAATGGGTTTCATTTACAAAACTAAATCTTAATTCATGAAAAGTATGAAAAATGTATAACTGGACAAAAACAAGTTTTAATAGGGGACTAAATCTAACTAAATGCAATTTTGATTTAATCGTTATATTAAACATACACAGCCTCTTATTGGTCACAAAGTGTTAATTATTTGAATGAATCTCAAAGACAAGAAAATAAAACAAAACACACAGACACACGATTATATAAATAAGAACTAGAACGCAATGATACCAATATTTTTTTATTTTTTTTTACCACGCTATTTGCGCCCAAGAAATAAAAAAAAGACTACAATACCATAAAACGTTATTCCAAAAGCAATACAGCTTATAGACATGATACAGTTAATACACATAATTTTACATGCACCAATATAAGAATTTAAAATATATTTAGATATGCGCACCAAAAAATTGTAGAACTCACACTGTCAGACAAGTTTCTCTAATATGATCAAGAAATAGAAAAAAAAACTACAATACCATAAAACGTTATTCCAAAAGCAATACAGCTTATAGAGTTCATACACATAATTTTACATGCACCAATATAAGAATTTGAAACATATTTAGATATGCGCACCAAAAAATTCTAGAACCAACACTGTCAGACAAGTTTCTCTAATATGATCATTATTCCAAAAACTCACTTTAAATTCTATAAACGCTCTTTTTTATATCTGAAAGTTTGTTTATGAATCAACTTTGTCTACTTATTGAAAATAATGTAGCACAATAGAATCTTTAACAAATATTGAAAAACAAATTGGTGAAGTAGTTTAATTCTTATAATAGTATAATAGTTTGATATTGTATTAGTAAATTTATCATTGAGTGTATACCATGATACATGTAATTGTAGTTTTAGTTTCGTTTAAGTCACCAAAACTTTTATGACTATCCTAAGACACCTCTATATATATCACAACTTTAGGAAAATGCTTGGGACATATTTTATTTTAGGAGACTTTCGTTAAACTTACTTAGGACTAGTACGTGTCTTCAGACCATCCTTCGACATATCCTCGTCCTGGAAATGCTTCGTTGACACAGCCCATGTATTGGTTATATTTAATTTAGGGAGCTACCATTTTATTTTTAAAGGGGAAGGGGGAACGTATAATGACCCTTTTTGTCCTGTTTCTTTTTTTTATTATCATTCCTTTCTTTTCTATGTTTCCCTCTAATTTATCTTGCCGTTTTTATTAGTTTATATTGACTTTTTTCAAAATGATTGTCTTCGTGCCGTTATTTTGCAAAGTTACACATCCTGCTCCTAGTTTACTCCGAACACCCCGAATTACCCGATATATAGCCATTATTATGATTGATAATGACACGGAGATTTCAGGTATTCGTCCGCAGGACACCAACGAAACGACAGTTAAAACCCAATTATAACTTTAAGACAAACTTATACTAGTTGAAAGCTAGCCATCGATGCTATTATTTACGAAGGCAGCAACTTTCATGAAGACAGTTAAGAAAAAAAGGGATCCTTGAATTTTGTGTTTTTGTAAAAAAAAAAAAGGAAAAGATTAAGAAGGTGTCAAATCTCTGTTGGGGTTACTAAAATTTTACCGTTCTTAACAAAATTGATTTTATGATATTGTTCCTTTTTATGATGTAAAAAATAAATTAAATCGATGAAAAAGAATGTATTTATTAATGACTTTATATAGGAAACAACAACGTATGATCATCAAGCGGGGCAATTTTTAGAGTATGTGCGACAAGGACGTGAATTCTGATGTGTTGGGAAAATTGCAGTGTTGGATCTAAACCTATCATACATTTATATATATTTCTTAGATATTTTTTCTTCTCATATAGCATATAAATTAGGCCGTTTTTTCATATTATTTGGTTTGAATTGTTTTACACTATTAATTTTTGGTCCCTTTATAGTTGTCAGCGTTGGAATTATGACTGCTTACTTTAACAGATTGTGTCTTGAGTGAAAACGTATCGCATTTAGCATTCATACATGTATCTCATCTTTTTTCATTTATGTCTGCTGTATAGGTCACCTACTTCTATTATTTCTACCTTTGACCTTTAAAGAGACAGGATTAGTTGAAGCAGATTTGTAAACTTATGATAAACTATATATAGCAAAATAAAATATTCATAAAAAAAGAATTCAAACAGAAATCAAAGCTTATAGTGAGGGTGTTAGGGAATCGAATTTAACAACCTATCTGGAAAAGTTATATAAAATACAAAAGTATCTATTATATACACATTAAGGGCGTTAGCCTGATTGAGTCCGTCTTTCTTACACGGCGCGGGACGTTTGCGCTTTATTTTTTGGACACTTGCGCTTTAAATCATAGGACGTTTGCACTTTAAAAAAAATGTACATTTGCGCTTTTTACATAGGACCTTCATTTGCGCTTTTGTAGTATTTGGTTTTTATTACTTCCATCCTCTTTTATCCGGGCTTTGGACCGGAACGGTTGACTTTGCAGAGTTTTAATTGGTTGTACTTGTAAAATGATTATTCCCTTTTCTCTATAGTTGACTTGAAGACAATTTTGAAATGTTGATGTCCGTACGGCATAACCTTCAAAGAGAGTGTGTAAGATCCGTTTTAATTCTAGTTTAACAGTTTTTTACGGTACATCTCCATGAAAGGTCTTCATCAAAACGATATTAAAATCAATCATGACACACACATTTTTTCCTTTACAAGTATCTATTTCAACTCCATATCTAAGACTGTGTTCATGTGAACTAACTAAATACAAACATAAGTTCAATTTATTTACGTAATCATTTCTTCTCATTAAAATTACAGGTAGACGACCATATATGTAATATGCCCAAATGTCATGTCAATTTATTAAAGTGCAAATGTCCATATAATTTGAAGCGCAAATTTCTCTATCGTTTTACAGACAAAAAAGCGCAAACGTCCTGTCCCTTCCCTCACCTATATAATGCAGAACGACAAATAAAATAATTTAGAACAGGGGCTTTCAATACTAACGAATTCCATGTTTAGTAAATGTACTATAGAAGGTCTTTCAACAATTTGATAATATGCTGGTATTGAAATGCAAGGTATCTAATATCCAACTTTTCCTTGCAAAATTTAATCTTAAATAATTGAAAATTATTATAATTTATGGGCATTTTTTTTACCACAGCTAAATTTTGTATGTTTGCATTACATATTCTTGAATTATTTGGATTAACATAACAATTAGACGATACGGGTAAGAAAGTCACACAAAAAAAAAAAAAATAAAGGACAAAACGTTATTATATGGATTAGTTTTTTTTTACGGAAAATGCTTTTTTGGCAAATACTATAGCTTGCTACATGGTATATATGCTTATAATGCATACAGAGAAAATAACTGCTACAACACAACATGCGTAAATAAAGACTTTCAGCATTGATATTAAATAACATCTTGTAACCACATATAATTCAGGTAAATATGATTCGTATTATTATTACAAATCAAACGTTATAGATTTTATTCCATTGTCTCAACACGACACAACTGCAATATGATAAATTACCAAATTGAATGATAAATGAATGCCTCGTAATCAAACCCGACCTGTTGTTACACCTACGACAACTACAACACATAACGACAAATAATAGTCCGGAGAACTACCTAATTATGTAACTTTAATTAGTGTAACAGTATTACATAATACCATTAGTGACACTTCCTCTGCTGCATCAAATTCATATACTTGTAAGTACTACTTGACATGTTATTAGGAGTATTGTATTAATATATACTACGGAAATTATATAGACTGCGTTTGAAAATACTTCTTCTCATTTATCAAATACAACAAGCGATGTATGCGATAGTACAAGATCGTGGTCAATAACTCTTACCTTCTGTTATATATTATATTTATAGTGACATATGATATATCGCACTGTATGCCGTTGACAATTGTCCAGGCTGTCTGCTATAAATATTGACCAATATGCAGCTCCCCTTTTCTTAAAATTACATTTAAACCCCAATACCGGCAATTACAATAAGTTTAATAACATCGGAAGATGAATGACAAACTATTTGCATTTTAAGGGTGTTTCGATTTCTACTCCGATGATAAACTTTTAATGATATTTTTAAGCTCATTGTAGATCAAAAAATTAATTCTTATTTACAAGTCAGTGCTTTTGAAATGCGCAAATCAATGCATTTATTAACTGACTCTCTGTGCTAAAACATGTGGATTTATAAGTTTGTGGGAATTCTATTTGTAAAAGGTATGCATTATAAACATTTGTTCTTAATTAACCCACATCGACATGCAGATATTATTTTATCATTTTTTATTTCCTTCAACTATTTAAATTCCGCATGATCGAAATTGCCACTGATGGATTGTAATTCCCAAGGATTTTTACAACTCAGTATGTGGTGCTTCGGTACTAAACTATGTTGTTGAGTTTAGAAACTATTATGAAAATTAGGTCACGAATTGCTTCTCTGAATTTGGCTGTACTTGATGTTAATGTTGGTCTTAGCACTGATGTGTTGACATGACTTATCATTAATATGTTCATAGTTGTTAAAATAAATAATTCCATTTTTGTTTTCGAAATACTTTTATTTGTCTACCCCTAGTTTAAATCTACTCAGCGTTATTTGGCAAAAGCTTTCGGAGTTTTTGGTCCTTGATGCTCTTTATCGGTGCACTTTATTTTACATTCTATACTTTCTTAATTCGAACGTTACTGGTGGAGCTCGTGTGGACGATACATGACCAGGCTGAAGCTAGCGAACAATAGCTAGCGAACAATAAGCCAGCGAACAATAAGGCGATATATCGAGAAACCAAAAAAAAAAACCAGAATGAGACAACAACGGCCGTTAATGGCTTTTATCCCATCCATTGATAAAACAAGTCACTTCTCTTTTTCTGCATTTTTCAACGGGTTATTTGTAGGTGTAGTACCACCAATTAATGCACCCACTTCAATTTAAAACGTATGTAAAAATAGTCATACCCTGTAAAGTATAGCACCTTTTATGTCATTGTTTAAATAAACTAAAATACAAATATGCAGACACGGGATCGGCCTATTCCAGGGCTTCTAGAGAAAAATAACGAGGAGTGTATAGGTCTTTTAGAGGAGAAAATGTAAAACAGGCGCTTCTTTTGCGCAAGGTATGGAAAGGCGCTAAGTTCAAAAATCTAAAACTAGAGCTTCAAATTTGAAAAACAAAATGGCGAAAAACAGGGAGGTCGGCCTATTCCAGGGCTTCTAAGGCAAAATAATGAGGGGTGTCACGGGTTATAGTTCTTGAAGAGGAATAACAGGCGCAAGTTTTTTTTTCATTAATTTTTAAGAAATTGCGCAGAATTTAACTTTGTTTAAAAAAAGGGGAGGTCGGCCTATTCAAGGGCTTCTAGAGAAAAATAATGAGAAGTGTCATAGGGTATGACTATATAGGTCTTGTAGAGGAGAAACAGGGGCTCCTTTTGCGTTAGGTATCAACAGGCGCTATGTTCAAAAATGTGATACTAGAGCTCAAAATGAGAACAAAATGGCAAAAAATCGGGAGGTCGGCCTATTCCAGGGCTTCTAGAGCAAAATAATGAGGGGTGTAACGGGTTATAGTTCTTGAAGAGGAGAAACAGGCGCAAGTTTTTTTTCATTGATTTTTAAGAAATTGCGCAGAATTTAACTTTGTTACAAATTAAAAAAAAATTAACACAACATTTCGCTGCATTTATAGGAAAATAACCATAACTGGCAGTTAACCAATCAAAGGAGTAGTTCATGTAAGGACCGATTTTGGCCTCAAATTTTAGGTTCATCAGACGACAGATTTTTGACACTTTTTAAACACTAGTGTCTATTTCAATTGACTCAATTATGTTATGTGAAAGAATTTAACTGATTTACTTATTAAAACGCTCCGATTCTATCTTAAATATGACAAATTTATAGGTATAAAACCACTAATGCAGGCCTTGTTGGAAAGAACATAAAAGTATGTTCATTTGTTCATCACAAGTCAGTATAAGGGTACAGTTTTAACATAAAATAACTGCCACCTTATTTGAACTTAAGACAAAGTAGCCATTTATGCTTGAAATTGCAGAATTTAACATAGAAAACAAAGAGGCTATGAATTAGTGGCTTTATACTTATCAAATCTGCCAAAAATTGTCACTTTTCAGATGGTTATTGTCAAAAATGAAAGTGATTTAAAGGGTAATTTAAAGATATAAAAAAGGTCGAAAATATTCGACAAAGTTGAATTACAAATATACTGAACTCCGAGGAAAATTCAAAACGGAAAATCTTTAATCAAATGGAAAAATCAAAAGCTCAAATACACCAAACGAATAGTTAACAACTGTCATATTCCACACTTGGAACAAACATTTGCATAGGGAAGGAACAAACTTCGAAGGGATGATTTTCGAACAGATAAGTACTGCGTTGTTTGCATTTATCTGGTTTCGCATTGTGGTTAGTAAATGCAAAATATTTTTACAATGACGAGACTCAAGGTCTTGCTACCTTCGGAGTTTAATCAAGAATGAAGTCTGTAATTGATTGAAGATATCATTTGCCAGAAATATATTCCCAAACTTATAGATGTCATCAAATGGATTACTATACATTTTATTTCATGTTTTTGACAATTTACGATACATTACCTTTTTTTCAGATCGAACTAAATGAAGTAAAACCAAAAACCCTCAATGTAACAACTGACGGATCGTTGATAGCTTTCGCCAAAGTGAAATGCCCAATAGGAAAAATGGGTGTCAACAAATTACACACAATAATCCCAGTATTGGATGCCTTCTTGGTCTCGGTTTCTTTCGATAATATAAGTATTCAACAGGTTCTCCTATTATCGTGTATGACTCAACATGTACGATTTTCAAAGGAGTCAAAGGGAATGTGTATTGTAGAATGAGGGTAAATACTTACAATATAACAAACCTATGATAAATAGTTATCAAAAGTACCAGCATTATAATTTAATACGCCAGACGCGCGTTTTGTCTACATAAGACTCATCAGTGACGCTCAGATCAAAATAGTTAAAAAGCCAAACAAATACAAAAGTTGAAGAGCATTGAGGACCTAAAATTCCAAAACGTTGTGCCAAATACGGCTAAGGTAATCTACTCCTGGGGTAAGAAAATCCTTAGTTTTTCGAAAAATTCAAAGTTTTGTACACAGAAGATTTATAAAAATGACCACATAATTGATATTCATGTCAACAGAGAAGTGCTGATTAATGGACTGGTGATACCCTCGGGGACGAAACGTCCACCAGCAGTGGCATCGACCCAGTGGTGTAAATAGTTATCAAAAGTACCAGGATTATAATTTCATACGCAAGACGCGCGTTTCGTCTACATAAGATTCATCAGTGACGCTTAGATCAAAATAGTTAAAAAGCCAAACAAATGCAAAAGTTGAAGAACATTGAGGACCCAAAACGATAAAACAATATATGCTTCGGTTTTTATTGTACGTTTTTCGTTTCTTTTTGTATTCACTACGTACATAAGACGAACAATACAAAAAATATACTACTCAAACAAGTCAGAAATGTCCTCACAGTTAACTAAGCACGGCATGCATACATGTATATGATGGTGAATATTTATGTTATCATTTGGGAACTTTAACAGTCTTGTACTTTGTCTGTGTGTATTGTTTTTATTTAGATTCAAGTCTATGTAATAAATTGTTCGATATTCTTTTTTGTCGGGTATGTTTTATTCACCTTTAGAGTGTTATTTGTGGTAAACATGCATCGCCTTACATGCGTACACAATGGAAGAATCAAGTGAGAATGACCGAGACAGAAGAAGTTGTTTGAATTTTGTCGACATTTAATACTGCTTTGTCCTTCTTCATTTTTTACGGCATACTTTGCTTTAACCTTTCCTACTACTGTTCTTCCATTACTCATTAATTGTAAGTATCATACAGGGTATTCACTAAAAAATGAAAACAAAAATGAAACTAACTACACGTACATGTAGTAAGTTAAAGCCAACAAATTTAGTATTTTCAGATCGCTTTCCTAACAGTACAATCAGTTAATAAAAGGACTATTGGCGCTAAAACCCGACAATACAAATTGTAGAAAGAATATTGCTAATAATACAAGAAGTATAAGTACAAATATATGTATGTGTGGATATTTGATAGTTTTTTTTGTATAACAAAATATGTGCTTTAAATCTAAAGTTATTGATTCATAAAAATAAATTAAGTCTAATTTAAACAACGCTTAAATCAGAAGTCAATTATAAACTGTTAATGTCTAATCAATGACGAAACATTTAAAATCAATCATCACTGCTAATGTCTTACATTGTATCAGCATTCAGAAGAATAAAACTGTCGTTCCATCAATTAATATACACTTTAAAATTAACATTTTTCTCCATTCCTCTCACTAAACAAAGTCCATCGAACATCAACATCTGTCACACAGCGTGAAGCTGAAAAATACAGCACAGCACAGCAGTACCGTTCAATTAAATGCATTTACTACAATCAAATATAACAGATAAGTATTAATAAGAATATTTACAATAAGTCTATTGGGAGGTGTGGATGGGATTTTTTGTTTGTATAATAAAATGTTTGTATGAAGGTAAACATATGCTATGTGAGAAAGTAATAACGAACTTCAAACTCTTGAGAACAGAATGCACGTGATAGTATTCATTCTAAACAAAAAAAGGCGTTCCTAAATGTACGCAAATGTTAGCAAACACTTTAGATTTATAATACAAACACATAATAGTCCAAACAAAACCACTTACACCAGTAGCCTAATTAAATTCAATTAATTGTTATTATTTACTTATATTCATAAACTTCATATCTATTTTTCAGAAAGGGTAACTCAAACATAGTTATAAATAATTCTTACTAATGTACAGTAAACATTTTTGACAAACTATATGTTTACGGTTATAGGACGACATATGGGTTGTTGAGAGAAAAGGCTACGACAAAGACCATACTATGTGCAGACCATCAACGACATTCGCACCCGTTAAGCAGACCATCAGTTTAGAAAAAATATCCTAAACCGATGAGCACACTACTAGTTCAGCAATACTGTACGAAACCAGTGAGCAGACTTCTAGTTCAGCAACACTATACGAAACAAGTGAGCACACTACTAGTTCAGCAATACTGTACGAAACCAGTGAGCAGACTACTAGTTCAGAAATACTGTACGAAACCAGTGGGCAGACTTCCACGTCAAAAATATTGTATGCAACCAGTGAGCAGACAACCAGTTTGAAAACGCAATACGAAACAAGTATTCAAACAGACAGTTTTAAAAAAACTGAACAAAACCAGAGAGTACACTACTAGCTTCGAAATACTGTACGAACAAGTGAGCAGACAACCAGTACGAACACAGTAAAAAGACTATAATTAGTCCAGAAATATTTTATTTGGGTGCTGCTCTTGGAGGACTCGGAACCGTTGTTGTTCCAATGCTACTGTTAATCAGAAGGTAATATGTCCTGAATAAAGTATGACAAAGTATAAAGACGTTAGACAACAAATAAGGTCTCTATATTTTAAATTACTAGTACATATCGTTTTGTTTTTTTACATTGTGTATAATGTCTCTTATATCTATTATAAATATCATGTACAAGTGTACAACAACTCGTCATAGACACCAGGGGTGGTGTTTTCGAAGCTATCGTAGGATTAGGACGTGTCCTAAGACCATCGTATGACTAGTCTTTGTCCGAAGTCGTGTTCTCGAAGCACTCCTAACTTAGAATATATAACATTTTTCGTCCTAACTTTAGGACACCTAATTAGGTGTCTTAAGATCATCATATCTTCATCCTAACTTTGTGCATGCTTTTTCTCATTTTTTTACGTGCAGATGAACGTGAAACGAAACGCACCATCGGTTATTAACTCGTATAAATAAATTGTGCATTAATTTAAACTTTTAACTTCGTGTTTTTACGATACGATGACACTACAAGTTTAATATTCTCATTTCAAAACAAATTAGTTTACAGTTTATAATTTCCTAAACCCTCTTTCACTCGGAAAATCATGCATATTACTGAGAAATTATTGGATTAGTACATAATAATGTTTGATTAAGGTATTGGAATAAACGATAATAAAGCTACTATACGTCTTGCTTGTATTATTACATTAGCTTTTCTTCATGTGTATTATTTTAAGTCTGTAACGTTCTAGCTATTTTGCTTTATGCAAGTAATCATGTCAGCACATATGCTTTCTTGCATGTATGTTTGGGTATTCATGAGGTAAGTATTTCTCAAAAAAGCAGTATCTAATTTAATCTGACCCTGATTATTAAAAGTAAACATAAACAAACTAGCAAAATGAGGTAAATGACTCTTACCATGCAAATTATACGAATTGGTAAAGGAAAGGACATATATCATGTATATAAGAGCAACAACATAACAACACATCTTCGTATGTTAGAAAAATTCATATTGTATTAAAGAATCCCGTTAAAACTTTAAATGTTCACAGTGTATTTTAATATGTAGATGGAGACATGTTGGTACATACAGGCTTTCAAGTAGTATGTAATCTTTATTTTGATAAGAAGATGCAGTTGGTGATGTAAAACCTAACAGTTTATGAAAGGTAGTTAAACGTAAAATAATAGTGTGTGATTTAAAGTTTGTGGTATCAACAATTTAGTACAAATAAAACAAATACTTAGAAAGCCTTACACTAGATGTCTAACAATGCATATTACTTTGACTAATAGGGTGTGGTTGGATTATTTTCACATTCATGAAAATCTCAGGTCTTCTTGGTCATATAAAAGGTTTTAATTAGTTTTTCAAAATCTTATAAAGGCGTATTCATGTGACCTTCAATTTAGCCCGTTAGCTAGAGAATGTATAACACATGAATTGTTGGTGTTGAGTTATTTATAGGAAAGGAACGTCATAATTGAGTAGTAAAACAGAGGTAAATCATTCCACAAAATATCTTATAAAAATAAATTTCTTATAAAGGTAAAAACGATGATTAACATATAGTTTTAATTTAAAATATAAAATTAAACAGACTTTAAAAAATCTTAATGAACGAGTTCGTTTCTATTCTTATCTATATTTATTGTTTATATCGCTTATATGACCAACAAGGGTCTCCGTAAGTCATCCCGATAGTTAATTAGATGGCGTCTAGACTAACATACACAAAACGAAATGAAGCCCTGTAAATTTCTAATGTTAAACATTTTATGATAAGTTAAAAGTCAAATCGGTCAACATGAACTTGACATCTCTTGCCTTTTTAAAAGCATGTTTCTATGACTTGAACTTTGCCTCTTACTTTTATTATGGTTTGTAATTTCTCATCAGAGTCTATTCTACATACTATATATGCATTTTTTGTCAGTTCGTTTCGTGCCTCTTTCATGACGAATGGTTAATCACCTACTACACGCACTTTTCATTCGTAACTTTGTATGCATTTTTAATTACTAACTGGTTTTCAGAATAATTCTTGCATCTAAGAATTTTAGTTCTGTTTTATTTTATACCATCAATTTTAATTTTGAATTGACGTTCATGTGTCTTTATTGAAGAGTGTTTTCTATGTTAATAGCTTATCGTCAATGCAATTTGTTAGGATTTCCATATTTTCCATTCAATGTTGTGACTCAGTGTGCTAATACCTAGCATAACTATCTTTAACTTGTGATGATCATGTCGTCGTTTTTCCATCTCAGTGTGTGTAGTACTTTGAACCCATCTTGCTAGCTCAACTTCTGTCCTGACCTCAGTAATTAAATATGTAACGTATTTTTCAACAGATTCTAGCCTTGTTGTAAATAGTCTTACCTTTGAATTATTGCCCATGACAAAAGACTTCAGATCGGCATTAGCTTCAAAAGTCACCATATTAACGGTGATATACAACAAGTCCGTATGTAAACAGTCACAGTCACATTTTTCACATCTCGCGTTGATCATGTAATTATACATATATATAAATATTGTTATTTATACAACATTTGAATTAAAGCAGAAGCTATGTTTAAAATATTAACAGATTGCATTGTTATTTCTGTACAAATTCCATTTTTATTGTGGACATACTACTTTTTATCGTTAGCTTATACTTTTCGGGGGTGCCCCAATAAACGGGGTTAACTCCTCTGGCCAAGGATATACATTGATGCTAAGTATCTATATACAGTTGTGAAATAAATCAAATCGAAAAAAAAAACAAAAAATACAGCGAATGCGAACAACAAATAATATTGTATTCAGGCAATTTTGTTGAACACCAGGTCTACATCTGTCGAACCCAATATTCAATGTTCAGTTTAGTGTTTTAACGCATTTTATAGTTTGCAATGTGTGTTTGTGTATACTGTTTTTGTCTTTTTGTCGGATTTTGCATTTTTAGCCATTTGGTTATCAGTTTGTCGTCATTTTACGTGTCATCATCATAACAAGTGGTAGTTACTTCCTCGCAATTTCAGTGAAATGGATTAATTAATCAACAATACCATAACGGTCAAATGTTGGTAGTATCCAAATGGTATTTGAAAATGTATGCCTAACTGCATGAAGTGACCATCACTGTTATAATCGACCCTAATTAAGCTAACCTTAGTACACCTTAGTTTCTTTTATCTTGGTTTATGAGGACGGATCAAGTGTAAAACGACATGTCCGAAAAACGCAGATAGGTTTCTGGACTTGTTTGTTATTCAAAATTAAGGAGTTATTGCCTTTTAAAGTCATTTTTTAACAATTTTCATATTTTTTGGTAAATTCTTGTATATTTTCGAAAATATTTTCCACTGTTATTACTGGTAGAGATAATTTTAGAAAAAATATTGTTCAGTAAAGTAAGATCTACAAACACATCACCATCACCAAAACGCAATGCTGTCATGAATTTATCTGTGTCCATATTGTTTAATATGCACATTGACTAAGGTGAGCGACACAGGCTCTTGGTAGCCTTAAGTTTTGTTGTGCATTAACTGGTTTTTGCCAAGAATGGATACTCAATCAACTTTGAATTGCATACAAACACATCTTGTTGTGTTTAAAGTGTTTTTGAAAAGAAACTAGTTTTATGGATAGCTTACTTAAAACCTTTATCCGCATAATTTTCGGGGGTAAATGGGACAATTTTTTACAGTTACACAAGGGAACCGCTTATACTCAATTTTAGGTCAATGGGCCTAAAAAGGCAAACAAAAACTAAAGAAAACAAATATTTAGTCTTGAAATGATAAAAAGGGAGCTGTACAACTTCATAAGACACTAATACACATGTGAAAGCCAAAAAACCGAACTTACAAAAAGGGAGCCGTTTTCACATATGTTCAACTCAACGACACAATAAGGCTGGACTAAGCATCGCATGCACCGGTTTGAGTGGACTCCTTGTTGCTTAATGTGCATCATGCTAAATATGTGCACATTTACGTTTTTCTTCGAGTGCCTTAGAACAGTGTAATTTAAACCGCTGTCGGCAAGTTGATTTGGTGATATACTGGTTGAAATTAATTCTATTCCGTTCAAACGCATATGATAAATTAAGATAAACAACAGCACAAATACCCCATGCATATTTAGAAAGATGAAGACAATTTTAAATCAGACATAAATGCAAAGCACGCTAACTCTATCTTCGAAAAGAAGATAATTCTTAAAACATTTACAATTCTTGTTTGCCAAATTTTAACTTAACTTTAAAGTATTAAAGTGACGTAACTAGGATTTAGAAATTTACCTCTGAATTTATTTACTGGATGGAAAGCGCAATGTTTCTTTACTTGTATTTTTAATAGAGAACCATCGAAAATATCATTTTCTAGGGTCGTCATTTTTGGAAATTAATGTGTTTTGCACCTGTCACTCAACTGTATGGCTATCTCAATGTATAAGTGGTATTCTGATTTTACACACACAACACGATTTTCAAGCTGCTGGTGTATCAGACTGGCCAGAACTGGTTTAAAAGACATCATATTAGACAAGAATGAAAAACGATTATTTTACTTTGTGTCGAAAATGTACATGTAAGATTCATCATCATGATCGTATAAAAGTACATCTGTTCTCAAAAACACACTATTTGAAAGAAAAACAAAAGTGTTATATTTTCAATCTTCATTGTTGTCATTTATTCTTCATTTTCCTGTTTTTTGTTATTGTTTTTCATACATAGAAATATATTTTCTTACCACAAAGACCACAATTTTAACCACAATATTATAACGAATCTGTGAAAACACCATTAAAATGTTTTGTGAATATGAAGAAAACTGATGAATGATGTAATAAGAAGAAACCAGATTGCAAACACAAAATTAACAAAAAAACACAAACATGCACGATTGACTAGCTACTTGTTCAAGATTTATTCCACAAAATCATTTCAAAAGAATGAGATGCTTTTTGATTTTAATATATACTTTTGTTTACAATTTTCCTATGACTAGAGTTCTATATTATGTTGATGGAGCGCCAATGTTAAAATCATATCGTGTAACCTTCACCGGTAGAGGTAATTCACCCTTGATTTCACTGTTTTCGACAACCTCTTATGGCCGAGGAAGTTTAAGCCAAATCATAATTCCATCTACTCTGTTACCAAGAAATGTTCATAGAAGTTATCCACCTCGTGACCATCGTACTAATTTCAGTGACATTAATGAAAAATCACTTTTACAACGGTCCATGGGAAACAAACATAACGTTGTGAACAGTCAAATTGATGTGCACTCGAAAGAAGTCGATCATGGGGACGGAGGAGAGAGTTTTGGAGATACAAGACAGAATTTTGATCTTGAATAATACTTGAACTGAATGCAAAGGTATGTAAATAGTTTAGAAATATTTGATATTCTAGCTTTTTTTTTATATATTCGACATCCTCTAGTTTTATCCATTTAGTGACAATACAAAGTTGACAAGGTAACCCCTTTTGCTTGTTCTTTCATAATTTTATTACATATACTTTTTCATAGTATCTCCTTTTTCAGTTCCGTTAGCAATACATACAGACTTTCCAAAGGCTGGTTGCGTTAATACAGATGAAAAAAACAGTTTACTAATTAAAACAAATTATAATGTTTAAGTTTTGTTTTTCGTGTATCAGCAACGCTTTATCTAGATTTACTCATTTTAAAATCATTTATTTGAAGTAAAAATAGAATCTGAAGGATCGTTTTGGGCAGGCGTTATGCTTAGTAACATCACATTTCATTCTCTTTATATTCCAGATTTTAAACCTAAAAATCAAAAGATCTGTACTCTAATTTTCTCTACGTTCTGTGTATACATGTGTAAGGTTACAAAGACGTGTGTATTATACGATGTATCATTATCGCAGGAACCCAACCATGTTAAAAATATCAATTTTGAGTACAACCAATATAATATAAGACATCATATACAATCTTGAAAATATTATTTTGAAAATGCATATTTCAATCATTTTAATTGAAAAATATAAGCATGTTTTACTTGTCATTATTTTTTTCTTATGCGAAATTCATAGTGGTGTAAGTATAACATCCTTTTTGTAGTGTTTAATTCAGGAAGTTTTGAAATTAAAATAAAAATCTCTCAGAATACATGTTTATCTCGTTAGTATTCGTAAAAATGACATTTTTGATTAGAAATGCATATTCACATCCTACAAAAAAATCTTTTTGTAATACATATTTGGGATGCTATATAATCTATATACAATTTACATAATTATCCAAATCTATTTATTTTAATATCTCAAATCATTTGTTGATATTTCTGATGCATTTTGAATTGTACAACGACAAACCGTACCACTGCTATAAAAAAATAACATAGTTCTATCTACAAATGTAAGTAAGTAATAAGTGTTATTTTTTATTATATCGACATGTACATATCGTTACTGTTAAACACAAATATGTCTCAGACACTATTATATACACCTGACCTAATGGGTCTATATGTTTCTATCACAACTATTCAGGGTATGTCTTGTATAACCAGTTTTGAAATGTAACAATCAGTCTTAGAGCTTAGTTCAAAATAATTAATTCATAATGCAGAATGAAAGGTTTATATCATTTATTCGTTAATAAAGCGTAGGGAAGATGATGAAAATTAGCTGCGTACGGTACATCTTCAAATTAATATGCATATTTAGGACAAGAACATGCTGATGCAAAATAAATATTAACCCTGCTTTATACAAGATGATCTCAGATGTTCCGGAAGGATAAATAAAGGCAACAGTAGTATACCGCTGTTCAAAACTCGTAAATCTATGGACAAAAAACAAAATCGGGGTAACAAACCAAAACAGCAGATCCTGCTCCACATGTGGCACCCGTCTTGTTGCTTAAATTGTGTAAATTGCTGGGTTATCTCTGGTAAATGAGTTGTTTCATTTAAAAGTCTCTAATTTGTATATACCTATAAATGTTGAACAATATTCATAATCGGTGAATCTATACCATTGTTTAATATTATAAGTGAAAATTAATGTAACAAACATAGAAAAATTCAAGAAAAATTAGAAACGGAAATGACAAAATCCACGTCCATACACATCACACGAATGGCGCACACAAATCATATTTCTTACTTGGTACTGATCGTTGCTTATCAAGATGGAATATACCTAGTTTTAAGCTACATGTATCTAAATTTATATGACAGTCGCATAAATGTCTACTATAATGACAACTATGTACAAGAATAATTTACTTTTATTCATTTGGTTTTGGTTTTAAGAGCTATTACGTATAGTTAAAATAGGTTAGGTGTACATATACATCTATTTCCAGAGCTGGTGCTGAAAGTTGTTTTTTTCGAAAATCTGCCTAAAATTGTTCATTGTATTGAAAAAAACACTTTGATTATGATATACAAGTACAAGCTTATGTGCAAAAATAGGATACATGTACGATTAAGCGTATGGTGTAATGAATGAGAAGGCACTATCATAGAAATTTAAATTATGACACATTATGTTAACAGTAGTTATAAAAATCACGCAAAGAAACACCGGTTGTTTTTCAACTTTATTTGAAACATGTTTTTTGTGGAAGCCACAGCTATGACTGTATTAACTTCAACAATGAAAAGCGAACACCTGACTAAACCATTATTTACATAGCAGAACGAACTGTGTACCAGAATTTTAGATATAACAAATCCGATACATTATTTCAATATAGGCCCTCATTATGAAAATGTCCTGGACCAAGTCGGGAAAATGACAGCTGTTAATTATCTTATATTTCGTTTCTATGTATTATACACTGTCTTGTTCATTTCTTTATAATTCAAATATATCAGTCAAAAGGTATTCTACAATGTTATGCAGTCCAGTACCTTTCATTTAAAATATAAATTGCCAATTTATTGTCTGCATAGTTTAATATTTTCACCTATACGCAGGAACTATTTCGTCTTAAATGTGTACCACTTTCCTCCGGAAGTGAGGAGGTGGTGTTTTATCATACACGGCTGGCATAAGTTGATCGTGTATCATTCTTTACAGCCTACCCGAATGATTCCTCCTGATTATACGGTATTTCCTATTAATATATCCCGTAGTTGTTACAATGTTTGCTGTGTTTTTCTCCCTACTCAGTGTGATAGTCAGGCTACATTATAGTAGCATATTTATGTAATTTTACTTTTTTTAGAAAAAGGAGAGCACTTAAATTGTTTTCGTTTCGTGTAATGAATATATATTCCATATCCTTTCTTTTCGATTATGAACACGGTGATTTCAAGTCTACATATCAAGGTTGGAAAACTAAAGAGGTAACTCAAGGTTGGAATACAAAATTGGATTTAAATTGACAAGTACAAAATGTATACATGTGCCTATTCAACGTCAGAAAGAAATCCTCTTTGAAACTATACTACCGTTTAACAAACGATTATCTGTATGTTGCTGTCACATTAAAGTAAACCTCCTATTCATGAAATCCAATATGGGTATGTGAAAATACAAGCAGTAATCAGATATGTATGGCTCCATCCAAACGTTGGCTTACCCGTTTAAATGGTTTTACACTAGTATTTTTGGGCCCTTTATAGCTTGCTGTTCGGTGTGAGCCAAAGCTCCGTGTTGAAGGCCGTACTTTGACCTATAATGGTTTACTTTATAAATTGTTACTTGATGGAGAGTTGTCTCATTGGCACTCATAGCTCATCTTACTATATCTATAAAGATTTGTTTAACAAACT
This sequence comes from Mytilus edulis, assembly GCA_019925275.1. Lineage (NCBI taxonomy): Eukaryota > Metazoa > Mollusca > Bivalvia > Mytilida > Mytilidae > Mytilus > Mytilus edulis. The sequence continues at coordinate 127,385,065 of CM034360.1, read as the reverse complement.
AAAACCATTTCATCTATCAATTGAATTTATTCTACGTATGACTGGTCGCGGTGGTTGTTGTTGGATTGTTTGGCAGGAATGTTATTGATGGACAGTGTTCATCATTATACCATTTACAGACGTTTTTCTCCTTACGACATAAAGCTGACAAAGATAAACAATCAATGGCAAAATAGTTGTCATGTGAGAAGTGGCATCCTCTTGAACTATCGCTTATGTCCTGGAAAAAAATATAAAGTTATAAACTTTTTTTTTAACCACAAATAAAAATAATACAAGATAGTGTTCAACAAACATAATTAGTGAACTAACACATTTTGAAATAGAAAAAAAACAACATATAAATACTTTAGATATAAAGCAATGCATACAAAAAACAAACATACTTATATGTCAAAAGACAACACAGATGTTATTTTATGTATATATTTATATTATGTGGTAACAGTTTGCCTTTTTAAAATGTTAAAGTGATTATATGTAAACATGGACGGCAGAACTGCATTACATTTTGTAAATCAATAAAATATAGATGTAATAGTTATGGTTTAAAGTCGGTGTGGGATATATTCCAATGTGATATAAACATGATGAATAACGGAGAAGTGATCACTTAATGAATAAAACATGTGTAATGGCGTGACTTATGCACCTAGTTTTTTGGTGGGGTTCGTATTGTTTATTCTTTAGTTTTCTATGTTGTGTCATGTGTGCTGTTGTTTGTTTGTCTTTTTCATTTTTAGCCATGGCGTTGTCAGTTTGTTTTAGAATTATGTGTTTGACTGTCCCTTTGGTATCTTCCGTCCCTCTTTTATGGTCCAATTTGTTCCATAACTCTAACATCTTTGACATAAACAACTTTGAACGCAAACCCTCATCCATAATTGTTTGTGTCTAGTTTGTTACAAAACATCTTTTTTTACATGCCAATTTTCTATCTCCTTTGTGAAAACGTTTAACATAAAAATGACGTTATTAACAGCTGTTGTTGAGAATTTGTTTTTAATTAGCATGTTTATTTGTGAATTGAAGGAAGCTTCGAGCTTAAATTGAATTTTATTGAACCCGTCTTTCATTAGAAATTAGATTGACCTATTGATGTATGTTTGTGTGATGCTATATCTCATTTATTTCAGATGTAAATATATATTAAGCTGGAATGGTATATCACGGCTATCCTAGTTTAACTAGTTTCAATGTTTCATTGACCGGATAGTTGAGGTTTTGTCTCATATAAAGACAAATAAAGATAAGATTAAAAAGTTAAAATTGAAATCAGGGTATTCATGTTTAAGGTGGTACCTAACACTACAGGAAAATAACTCTGTAAAATCAGCAAAACGTTTTAATAACGTTGTGATCTTGAGGGAATATTAAGCTTATAGGATTATGGGCTCATATTACAGGTGCGCACAGTTTATCAACGTCGCCTATCAGCTCACGGGATATAAACACATGACATGGAATGTGATTCAATGTTCCTTGTGAAGATAATGTATTTTCATGCAATTTACGATTGATGAAATTATTCTTTTACTTTGTTATTTAACAATTGGTCTTTCGTCTGTACATGCTTTTTTGTAGATTTGTGTATCAATTTTAAGACACCTCTCATCAAAATGAGGACTTTAAATCCTCATAATGTATTTAGAGAGAGTTTCACACAAACTCTTTTAGGGGTCTGTTAATGGTCCGTCGCAAGTGTTGATTTCTGTGCATATCTCATACTCATTTGCACCTTAATATCTAAATGTATTTAATCATTTCCTGCTGATCTTACCACTTGCATTACGATTGAATGATCGTTTTCTTGTGGTTATAAGTGATGCTTTCGCCATAAACAAGCGTACATGTTTTGCTTTTGTACTTCAAGCAAACAAAATTGATTAGAATATAGCTAAATGTGTATTCTAAATTACTTGTTGTCAAAAAAACATCTGAAACTTACTTTGCATCCATTTTTGCAGTTTTTCAAGTATGAATATGGACCAGTGGTAAAAATGTAAAACATTTGCTCAAATGACAAACTACTTGTCCTCTTCACAAAGTCACATGATCTAATCATCTTCTTCCTTCCATCTCTATGACCTATAATACATGAGTATTACAAATTATGAAGTTGCGGATTGGATTTTCAGAATAGAGAATAGTGGTAATCAACTTTTAGAGAAATAAATGCAACAGTAGTATACTGCAGTTCAAAACTCGTAAATCTATGGACAAAAAAACAAAATAGGGATAACAAACTAAAACTGAGGGGAACGCATCAAATATAAGAGGATAACAATGACACAACATTAGAATGTAACACACACAGCAACGGACTAAGCATTAGACAAAATCCGATGAGAAAACCAATATAACATCAAAACCAAAGACATGAATTTGGTAAAATGGTAAAAAAATAATACAGAGTAGAGAATGATAGGATGCTTAAAAAAAATGTATCAGTCTAAAGAGCAGGACTTGTTAAGCCATAGCGTTGTCACTTCACATGTCTACTTATGAGTTTCTATGTTTTTTTTTGGGGGTATATTTTGCGTTTATCTAACCTAGGGTATATCCGTGAAATAAAAGTTCAAAAACTATGATTATCCGAATGACCCTTTTGATCAACATCATATCAATAAAAGCTCGCAGTGGTTTCTATATTTCTCTTTACCTACCTATGATAATAGACTGTTGGCCGACTTGAAGTGTCGTCCCACACAAAGCACTATTCCCTGGAGACTGGACAACTACGTCTCTGTCAACACTTGTGTAAAGGCCCTATTAGTGAAGAAAATAAAATAGTTGCTATTCTGTTTACTTAATAAAAAAAACTCGATGTGATTTCAAAAACTAATAAACTTGTGTATATTTTCGACTTTATACTTGAAAACAAACAATTGTAAAGAGGTTATCAGGTTATTATATAACTATTTGTTTTGGACGGAAAAATGAATGGAATATACAAATTTTCTTCAAGACTGGACTTCAGATATCTGTACTAAGACAACCACGTAATTCAAACACACGAATTTGTATAGTGCACCATATTTGTATTAATAAAAATAAAAGTTAAACAAAATAAAAATTCAGAACTCCGAGGCAAATTTTAGAAGAAAAGTGACTAATAAGACTTATTCATATATGCAAGGGTTAAATGTTGTATTATAAGAAATCCAACTTATATACTTAAATACATTTTCGAAAAAAAAAAAATAATCATTTCAAAACTACAAAACTGAGCAGCTCATTAGTCGTCCTAAATATGTACGACACATTTACCAGTTGATTTCACATTATTTAAAAAAGGCAAATACAGTGACTGGCTTTTTCGAAACCAAATGTTGTGAAAACTAAAACGTTAATTTTCATAGATATAAGAAGAATGATACAACTCTCTATCCAAGTAAGGGGCGGATCCAGCCATTTGAAAAGGGTGGGAGTAGGGTCTCAACCTAGCATAACATGAGGGGGGAATAAAACCATATACCCCCATTCAAATACATTAATCGTCTAAAAAGGGTTCTAGCCCCCAGAACTCAACTTCTGGATCCGCCACAGCAAGTCGCAATTTTTAAAAGTAAACCATTTTAGATCAAAGTACGTCCTTCAACACGGAGGTTCGGCTCACGGCTTATAGCAAGCTCCTTTCAAGGGCCCAACAATTACAAGTGTAAAACAATTCAAACCTGGAAATCAACAGTCTAATCTATATCAGAAAATGTGTTGATGAGACTTTCATAATTTGATCCCATGTCTCATCCTTCTACAACTATTATAACTGTGTTTGGATACTTTAAGAACTGACATGAATGTATGCACTACTTAGAAAAGTCGAAATAAATGTATCTCGGTTTTAAAGTCTCAACTTGAAGTAAAACTCAACACTTGGAGATTTGACAAGTTAATGAAAAATAGACATTTTAAGTCATAGAATGTCAAAATTCGAACTTTGAAAAAAGTGTAAAGCCAAATTTAGATTTTCTATGTCCAGTCTGTGATTCCTTATAAACCCACAAGAAAAAAGCGCAGTTTTTCTATGACGAGTGAAATTTTCCTAATTTACATTTGAAAACATTTTTGTAATTTCAATCAATTGTTTTTCTATATATACTAGCCGAAAAAAGAAACGATACCCAACCTTTTTACATAATAATTTTTATTAACAAACAAATATTTATTGCGACTAGCTATATGTTTGAAAAGAGTCATAAGGCTGTAGGTTACTGCATTTTTGTTTTTGTTTTACCGGAAAATTTTAGCATATTTTTTAATTCTGAGCGCAACCACATTTATGTCGTCCAAACAAGGGTTTTCAATTAAATGATGGTGATTAAATATCCGGTCAAAAAAGATAAACAAAAGATGATTGAAGGTGACATCCTTAAAGCCGGTTTCATATGCCTCGTGTACGTCAAAATGAGCGTGATAGAGCAATGAGAATGGTACAAGCAGGTATGCGCCATATTGACGTCGCAAACAACTATGGTGTTTCTAAATTGACAATAACAAGATGAATGAGTCGTTTAAGACAGACTGGATCCTCAAATGACAGACGACGTAGTGGATGTCCAAAAGAAACAACGCTCGCCAAAACCGGAGAATAAGATTCACTCATCTCAGGGATCGGTTTTTGCCAGCTACAATTACCGCATACAAACACCTGGAAGGCATTATCCAAAGATATCCGCCCAAACTGTACGAACTAGGCTAAGGGAGGCTGGTTTGCGTTCACCACGCCCATTTGTAGGAGTCATTCTAAAACAGCGCCATCGAAATGCACGCCTACGTTTGGCAAATGCACGTTTGTATTGGAACCGTGTTAGGTGGCAAAACGTCATCGTTAGTGATGAGTCAAGATTTCACTTACGTAAAAGTGATGGCAGAATGAGAGTGTACAGACGTCAAAATGAACGTATACAGACGCGTGTGTGCATAAATGTAATCGCTTTGGTGGTGGTTGTGATGGTTTGGGCAAGAATCACGCATTGTGGACGCACTGACGTGACGTTCGTTAACAGATGCCTTACTGGAGTTCGTTATCGTGATGACATTCTCTCTCCAATTGTACCACCATTCATTTTAAGGCATGGTAATCGGCATACTTTTTAACAGGACAATGCTAGGTGCCACGTAGAACGTGTATGCACACAATATTTTGGACAGAATAGCATTGACATTCTTCCATGGCCAGCTTTATCGCCAGATCTATTACCCATTGCACATTTATTGGATGTACTTGACAAACGTGTACGCAGACGTCATCAGCCACCAGAGTCAGTCAACCAGCTACGAGACGACTTAGAGGAAGAGTGGAATAACAATCCACAAGCATTTACTCAACGTTTAATTGGATCAATGCGTCGGAGATTGACTGCTGTTATCAACGCAAGAGGTGACCACACGCGATATTAACTCTTCAACTTTTAGTTTCGACAACGACATCTTCAAACAGTCCGTGCAATTGTGATCTGTTATCTTTGTTAAGTTTGTATGCTTATATGGTATTGTTCCATCAAGTACAAAACTAAAATAACATTGCTGAAAAATAAAATAGATATTTTTGATAAAATCTGGGCATCGTTTCTTTTTGTATACATGTATATTAGATAGCTTAACATTAGTTTTTGTCGTACTGCACACTACTCTTGTATGTATAGTCACTTCGTTTTGTTTTAAAAAAATATATATTTACCTTGATTTTAT